>ML796770.1:120926-137870 GCA_009831015.1 Picea engelmannii | reverse complement strand
GTATTATAGACTGGACAAATTTCTACAAGAAAAAGGGTTCAAGAAAGGTACTGTTGACAGTAACCTTTACATTAAGTCTGAAGGAGATAATTTACTTGTTGTTTTGGTTTATGCAGATGATATTATTTTTGGCTGTACTAATGAATCATCTGTCCAGTGGTTTGCTAATTCTATGCAAACAGAATTTGAAATGTCCATGATAGGAGAACTATCATATTTTCTTGGCTTACAAGTAAAACAAAGCTCTACATGAATTTTTATTTCTCAAGGAAAATATTTGAAAGAAATGTTGAAGAAATTTCAGATGGAAGATTCTTCTACAGTTATCACACCTATGGTGGTTGGTTGCAAGATGAGTAAAGATGATATCTCACCTAATGTTGATCAAAGGACATATCACTCTATGATAGGTAGTCTTATGTACATCACAACATCTCGTCCTGATATAATGCAAGTTGTTGGAATGGTAGGTTTTTTTTCAGTCTGCTCCTAAACAAAGTCATTTGGTAGCTGTCAAAATGATATTTAAATACTTGAAGTGAACAATGAATTATGGTCTGTTGTATCCTAGAAATCAGAATTTTCAGTTAACTGCTTATTCAGATGCAGACTGGGCAAACTCTGTTGATGAGAGAAAAAGCACCAGTGGAGGAGCATTCTTTCTGGGTGACTCATTAGTTGCATGGCTTAGTAAAAATCAAGGATCCATTTCATTATCCACTACAGAGGCATAATACATTGTTGCTACTACCTGTTGCACACAAATCTTATGGATGATACAAACTCTTGCAGATCTTAAGGTAACTTACATTGATCCTATTCCAATTCATTGTGATAACACCAGTGCCATTAGTGTCTCCAAGAATCATGTTCTTCATTCCAAGACTAAGCATATTCCAATAAAGTACCATTTTCTCAGAGAAAAAGTTACAAAAAGAATTGTTCAACTGAATTATATTCCTTCCAAAGAGCAGATGGCTGATATCTTTACTAAACCATTAGCAGTGACCCCTTTTGGATATCTTCGTAAAAAATTGGGGATTATAATCTCTCCTGTCTAATCTATTCACCTGGTCAAGGGGAGTACTTATTGAATATCTAGTGTATTTCCAAGATGCTTATAGTCGACAGGGGGAGTATGTTTTGCAACAAGATCAGGGGAAGAGTGTTTCTTCTTTGACATTGATTTCAAAGGGGGAGAAAAGAGTTCGAGAGGAGAGGAGAGTCCGAATGCATGCGGGTGCTTGTATTGCCATCAATGCCAAAGGGGGAGATTGTTAGAAAATATTTAACAGACAACGAATGGCATGAGTACAGGAAGAATTGTACAGAGGACTGTTGGCATGTTTTACAGACAACATATACTTGTCATTGATGGCAAGTATAGTAGTGATGATGGCTTGAGTACAACAACGATGATCAGTGGTGCAGTGATAATCGAGGAAGAGAAACAACCGTGTTCGTTGGATCTCTTCCAGAATTCTCGATGGGCGTCAGATCTGAATAAGAGCATGCTGAAGAGGTAGGCCCGTAAAGTTTGAGAAGCATTTTTGTTCGTTGGATCCCCTTCAAATTACCGATAGAACGAGGGTCGTCAGATCTGAATGTAGACAAGAAGAGCGCACTGAAGAGGAGGACAGATCTTAGACATTAGATCCAAGAGAAGGACCCGACCATCGTTGGATCAAGGAGAACCTGAATGATCTTTAAAGTACAAGGAGAAGTAGACGTACAAAATTCCGAAAGAAGGAGGACCGTCCATTTACGGGTAGGACACGTGGGGATAGATCGTCAGTTCGTTGAATGGAGAGTCAAAGGAACGATGTTCCCTAACCTCCCGAAATCACGATATGTGAAATCGCGATTTAATCTCAACCGTCATATTAAGGTTGAATCTGGACCGTTGATTCCAGTCCATGTAGGAATTTCGGGGATCGAGAGTTGGATATGTCAAGTAATATCATCCACAGGAATCCCGATTTCGCGATATGTGAAATTGCAATTCAATCGCAGTCATTGAATCAAGCTCAGATCTAGACCTTTGATCTAACTCCATATTATAGTTTCGGGGATCGCAACATGGAGAGGCAAGAGAACAATGCAACAAGAATGTCGATTTCATGATATGCGAAATTGTAATTCAATCGCAGCCGTTGAATCAAGATCAGATCTGGACCGTTGATCTAACTCCATATCGGAGTTTTGGGGATCGCGACATGGAGAGGCAAGAAAACAATGCAACAAGAATGCTGAAATCGCGATTCAATCACAGCCGTTGGATCAAGATCAGATCTGGACCGTTGATCCAACTCCATATCAGAGTTTCGCGAATCGCGACATGGAGAGACAAAAGAAACAATGCAACAAGAACTTTGAAATCGCGATATGCGAAATCCTGATTTAATCATAGCCATTGAATCAAGATGTGATCTGGACCATTGATCTGACTTATTTACGTAGTTTTGTGGATCAGGATTTGTAAGTGACAAGAACATTGAACATCAGGAATGTTGAAATCGCGATATGAGAAATCACGGAATGATTTGAACCGTCAGATCAAGTGTTGATTGGAGGGTTACTGTTCTCTCTCACCGTTAACTCCTCAGTTTTGAATCTGTTAGAGAAACAGACTCATGATTGGTGATTAGTTGGCATTTCAGTTGCTGAGATATTTGTCTTCCTTTTGCCTAAGGAGATGGGAAGTTGAACCGCTGTGAGTGTGTATAAAAGAAAAAGAAACAGACAGTGTGTGATTGGTTGTTCTATATGAGAAATGAATAAAATTGTAAGAAAGGGAAGATCAGACAGTGCATAGTGAGATGGAGAATATGCACAGTGTGAGACAAAACTTAGGGAAGAGTAACTAAAGATGAAGAAAACTTGAATCTGAGCATAATTACATAAGAATTTGATGCAGAGCAGACCTGCTGAACAGATAGAGGAAGAAATGAATTGCAGAACAGTTAGAAGATGACCAGATGTACATAACAAAGAAAAATTGGTAAGAATTGATGTATCTGTGTAGTTGAATGTTTATTTGTTCATTTATGTTCTAGGGAGGTTGGGAGGTTATCGGGAGGAATGTTGTCCTCAGAGGTTCAAGTGAGAGCTTGAACACAGTAATTTGTAGCTTCCATCTGGTTGCAGCCAAAGAAACCAGGGCGGCAGGGTGGTGCAAGGGAGAACAAGTGTTCTCTATTATACAGGTTGGAGCCTCTGTAACTAGAAGTTGGTGCTTCCATCTAGTTGGTGCTGGAACATTAAGGGAGTTGGTGCTTCCTTCTAGTGGGTGGTAGAGAAACCAGAGAGTTGGTTCTCTCAAACAAGTTGCAGCTTGTAAAACAGAGGTAGCAGCCTCACATTGAGTCGATGCTCAATTATAGATGATGTACAGAACTTAAAAGACTGCCTATCATTTTGAAGAAGAAGAGGTTTTCTCCCTTTATGGGTTTCCTTGTGAAAAATCTGTCTCTATGTATAACTTATGTGTGACTGATGCTCTTTACTTTTACTGTCCATATGATGTATATTGTTGATGATCACTTGAAGAAAGATTAATAATTTTTTAATAGACTTAAAATTGTTTAAGCTCAATTACAACTGATTCAGCCCCCCCTCTCAGTTGTCTTAGTAATTTCAACAGTATGCGCAGGGAAAAACTATGAAAAAAATGCAGAATTAAGAGAACTCCATTTTGGGATTGAAATACAAGAAAAAAAGAAGGTTTGATTTTCAATGGTGGAGATGCATGTGCAGTCAATATTAGTGGCCCTTTGACAATCGGAATTTAAAAGTCGCGCAAGGATTAACGACTAGGTAGAAGCCTTAGAGTCACAAAGTCCCGAAGTCACGAGAGGCTGCTACGTCAACCATGAGAAATTTACTTTGGGAAATTTCCATCCAGACGTCTCGAAGTCTTGAAGTAAATCTGAGACATTGAAGGCTGGGGAAATGCATAGGCATATCTCACACTTCAAAAATTCGGCACTTCAGAAAATTGCACAAGAAAGAAAAAGAAAAACTCTTGAAGCCTGAAATCCCAAAGTGAATCTCGGTCGTCCAAATCAAGAGGTCATACAACGCCATATATAACACTTAAAAAATTATGAACTTCAAAGGATTGCGTGAGTAAGAAGTAGAAAAAATCTTGAATCCCTAACTCTCAAAGTGAATCTCGGTTGTCCAAATCAAGAGGCCACATAGTGCCAGATCTAACACTTTGAAAATATGACACTTAAAAGGATTGCACGAGAAAGGAGAAGAAAAAGTATTAGTGCATTCTGAGGGTGACTCTTGGTGCTAACATCAAACACATCTCTTCTCATAGATAAGCTTCCACCATTCTAGCGAGTCTTTCACTCTGAATTTTTACAGTCTTTGTACATTTTCGCTCATTAATAGAAAATTGTGTAGTACTATATCTTTGTGTTTATGGTTGCATCTCTATTAAATTTATATTACATTATTGGATATATGAGATATCTCTGTACAATGCTTTATTATATCTCCGTTCTCATTTTGTGTCGAAAATAATCCGGATTAGTGGTATCAAAGCAGGTTGCTCTTGATCGTTTTTTAGTGCATGTCCCTGACAAGGTCTGAGTATAGCAAGTTGGGTCTCGAGCTTGTCTCTCTTAAACAAAATATCTCTTGCACGTCCAAGAAATCCTCCATGGTAGAAGAAAATAAAAATGACACAACAGACAATTCTATTAATCTATTCCTTGAGCAAGTTCTCATTTGAAGAGGGACGAAATGATGGAGAATTTTTCCCACATCCTTCAATGCCTGTCGATCAAAAAATGAGCATCCCCATCAAGAAACCACTTTGGTAGTACCTCTCCTTTCAAGGCACAAGTTAATTTTTATATTCCCATATTTGAAGGACAAATATATGCGACTTTCTTAGAAAAATGGTTAAATATACTAGAAGGTTATTTCTTTGTTCATAATTTCTCCAATAGGGAAAATATCACCTTCGCACTCCTTAAAGATCTCCCCCATGTCAAACATTGGTGGGAAAGTTACTGGGAGAGAATTTTCATAGAGGAGTCTGGAATATATGGGGATGAGCCCACTTGGGATTGTTTTGTGGATGTGGTAAAGGAACTGTATTGCCCCATTAGAAACTATGAGGACCAGTACATGAGATGGACCATAATGCGGCAATAAATCAGCCAAGAAGTTCCATAGTTCACTAATACCTTCCATACCTTTCACACCAAGATGGGTATCAAAGAATCCGAATGATATTTGGTTCTCGAATACCATGGAGCTCTACACAAATACATCCAAACTAAAATGTATTTTCTGGACATCTCATCACTCGGTTCTACTTATCAATATGTTGTTAAAATCGAGAAGAATTTTAAGAAACAAAACAAATGGTAGTTCGGGTCTGTGAATCCGCAACAACCAAAGTATGATAAAGACGACCCTAATAGACATCACCTAGAAAACTAGTCCAAACCACATGAAAAGAAGGGTCACGGAAAGACGAAGGACACAAGAAAATGGTGTGATTTCCACAAAATCCCCTGGCACAACACCGATGAATGTCACTCAAAAACATCATTAGTGGACGAGATAAAAGACAAGGATTCGAAACTTGATTCATAATTTGATTATGAAGATATTGATAGAAGACAGATCATCAATGCATACCCCACTGCTATTGTCGCGACCACAACAATTCAACCAGAAGAACCAATAGATTCTAAAGAGGGGGGGCGCCTTTTTCATTCATATATGTGGGTGAGGGGACCCCACTGAATTTTATTGTTTATAGAAGAAGCCATAAGAACGTGATCTCAGTAGAGGTCATCAAACAGTTGGGATTGTCAACAACACAACACCCACAACCATACAACATTGGGTGGCTTCACCAGGGACGAGATATTTGTGTCATCCAGCAGTGTTAATTATCATACGACATCCATCCCTTCAAGGATGAGGTATTATGTGATGTTTCCCCCTATATGTATGTGATGTTCTCTTGGGCCAACCATATATGTGGAAGAACCATGCTATTTATGAGTCTCAAGCCTGTAGTGTCATTGTTATTCTGGGTGGTCATCTCTATAGGATACCAGAGTTAATTCTAACTATTGTCCCACTTAAAAATTTCTGCAAGGTAGTATCTCATACTACAAAATTTAGCTTCTTCACAGTCTATTCAAAGAGTGAATAGAAGAACACCACTACAGCCTTAGTCCAAGCACCTTCTATCCAACAAAAGCATGTCAAAAAGATTGCAGGAAAGTGTAAAGATTCCTTATTCACATAGGAATCTCATGCAGCTAGACTAGTTAAAAAGGTCCAACCCTTCCAACCACAAGTTCGTGACAACCTTCAACAAGCTAATTAGTGCAACTTCTCCAACAAGGAAAGAAACTCATCAAGATGCAGATTCAACAAACACTTTTTCCTCTCCTTCGGGTACTCAACACAATGGAGACCATTTCTTCCTAAGGAGGGAGGATTGATCCAGGTGGATATAGGTGGCCACCAATCATTTCCAACTGGCTCAAAATGGTTTTCTGGTAATTTTGGTAATTTACTATTTTTAGTAGTTTTTAAATGTCGAGGCCATTTTGATGGCCTAAATGAAGGTTTTTCAGAATTTTGATTCTCAATTATATTTGAAGGCTCTGATTGATCCCCCAAAATGAATATCCTCGATGATACCTTTCCATTGAGATATCTTTCACCCCAAACAAAGATTGCATGCCAAAGTTACACCCCCGAGAAGTTGATACACCAAACTACGCAAAACGAGGTCCACAAAACTATTGGCTTCTCATCTTCTAGGGCTAGGGTTTTGGATTTTATTCATGATAAAAAGGAAATTGGATCCTCATTGTAAAATCATCTTCTTGTGAATGCGAGTAGCGGACACATCTCTTCTCAGAGATAATTTTCCACCATTCTAGAGAGTCTTTCACTCTACCCGTTTCACATCCCCTCCTTGCCCCAAGAAATTGCAGCCACCTTGAGAGATTTGCATCAGAATTTCCCATTTTTTCCTTTTTCCTTCATCATAAGCCTATTCCATATCCCTAGAGAGAGTTTGAGAGGAGAAAGATACGTGGAAGCGCAGTTGGAGCTTGGTGAAGAGGAGCACAGACCATGTTTGTGGAGTAGTCGCCGACCTTGTTGTAAGTAAACATTGTGATATCAATAAAAGGAATACTTTTTTTGTCCCAAAATATGATGTGTCAAATGTTTGTATTTGATTTATGCTTTATTCTAACATCTAACCCATGATTTATATATGAGATGCATGTTTGTAGTTTCATGTATATATGTTTGTGAATGCAGGTCGACCTTGGGAGGAGGCTTGTAGTCAGCGGAGCTATCAAGCATGAGAGGATCGACATCGAACGTGGAGTGAAAGGTAAAGTTACCTGATCATTTCACTTTGTATTTAATGTATGAATTTGGGGTATGTTCGGGGTAGTTAGAAAAGTAGGAGACTTTTAGATGGTTAGATATTCCTACATGTTGAACCCTAGTGTAGTCCATAGGGGGGTTTTCCCACTACTACAAAATTGGAGACCATACCGGGGAAGCCTCTAGGGATTTAGGGGATTTTTTGGGTGCTTAATTGGTTTTAATTACCTTTTGAGTTTCTGCAAATCTTTTGAGTCTTTAAGAGATTGTGGTCACCTGTTGGTTCCATACCATTTCTCCCTACCTTGTTAGTCAGTCTGTTTGTTTTCTTTTTTTGAGAAGTTACAGAGGTGTACATGGCCTATTGTGGGTCTGCACGTATAAATATGTGCCCTTCTGTATAGAAAACCCATGTACATACATAGGCTTCTTAAGTGTCAGTAACGTGTCTGTGTCAATAAAATTTTCCTTTAAGAAGAGGCAGTCAACCTCTTCCCTGATTGAAGTCATACATCTCATGGTTTCTTGATTAAGTACAGTGTCTCTGTTGTTACATTTGTGGCATGGGTTTGACGTCAGTTTTCTTATATTTTTAAATATTTCTTGTGTTTTCTTTGAAAGGGTTATAGATGAGTCTGTGAATATTTGATCAACCTTTTCGGTGTCTTCAGTGAATCCCTGCAATCCGCGATGGGCCAGAGGTCAATTTCGGTCTTGTCTTGTCTTTTTAATTTTTTCCCCCTTTCTCTTTCTTTAAAGAAAAGAAAAAAGATTTGTTTCGAATTTCTTGTTTGAATCATATCAAAATAAAAAAAAATATTTCATTTCTTAGTTTGGTTAAGTAGTTGGGTCGATTATTTTTCTTGTTAGGAAAAAGAGTTATTTTCTTAAGTTCTTTATTGATTCCATAGAACATTAAGTAGCTCGTAGTCGAGAGAAATTTCTTTTTAGGTTTTCCTTTAAAAGATCTTAGAAAAAGTAGTTATGAAAAGTTGGATAAAAAGTTGGTTGCAAATATTTATTATTCAAATAGAAGTAATTTTTCTTTAAGTTTCATTTATTTCTCCTTCTTCATATTTCAAAACACACCACTAGTTTCATTGTCATTTCGTTGACTTCAGACAAGCCACTTAAAAATAACGCTAATTTAAAATCGACTCAATTTTATGTTTGTAGGTTCAATCACCTAGTCTAGGCTAGAGCCTTGATTTAGGTTGGAGAGGAAACTCTTCAAGGCTTACAAGAAAACATTGGAGTTAGAGCTAGGGAGTGTAAAAAGTCAAGTAAACGTGAAAGTTATCCGGGACGCCCCTCTAACACAGGGGATAAAAATGAGGTTGAGTGTGGAAAGGTAGCAGAGATAAACCCTCCAAAGCTGAACCAAGCATAGTGTGAAATGCATATAGAGACTTGTCGTGGGATACTATCGGTTGCATTTGCCTATGGAGCTTCATGGATCTCGAATCCATTCGAGGTCCTCAGTTGTCTTCCGGACCACTTTATTTTGATACCCTTGATAGGTTTCAGGATTGATACCCTTCTCGTTGCAATCCACTTGAATATCGACTATACCCTCTTAATGACTATTCGTGAGCTGGAAACATAGTTGCATTTATTCTAGAGATTTACACAAGTGATTGCGGGGGTATATCGTGATACCTAGGGTAGATGTTGGGCCACACTTTACAGAGTATACCTAGAGGGTGCTTCTGTATTCGATTTTCACTTGCACCGGTAAGTTGCTCTAGTGTTGGCTAGAGTAACTAATCTTCAAACAAGATAGTGGTATTCTTTCTTTATCTCATAGGACATTTTCTAGTGTGTGATGGTTTTCAACGTTAGTAAAATACTTATAGTGTCATTTATATTCTCACAAAAAGGAAGATCAAGAGCTCTATCAGTCGTGAAGGTTTCAAGGCTTGCCGCCATCTACATTGGATCCACCACCGCCATCCTTATGATGAAGAATTGACTAACAAGGGTCATTTGAGACAACCAAGCCATAGGAAAATGTGCCCAATCCATCCTCGCGAGGAGAACACTCGAATTTGGAGGAACTGACTATTTCTGACCTTGGAGCGAAATCTCTCAGGCATTTTAACCCTTCAATCATTGACTTGTTGGCACCACTTTTTATATAGCTTACCCCTGCAAGGGTGACACATCATGAGCGTCAGATAGTCCTACAAGTAACGATGGAAGAAAATGTTGCTACTTTGTTTGGGAGTCCTCACACTCCCTCAATGACTACCACCAGTGGGGGAATTCTACCTCCTAACCCACCTTCGTCGGTCCAGACCATAATTCTCTTGACCACCTCTACTTCAGATAGCACTCTGATTCCATCTATGGTGGTGATCACTTCTCTGTTCACCCAGAGTGAGATGCACCCTCCATTTTGATACGGGATGCCCAACTTTGATATGAACTTTTTCCTCACCCAATCCACCCTACAGACCATGAGTCTAGGGGTAGGGAATTCAAACGCTCCTTTTCAAGGGTCCATGGGGGGCACCTAATCCCCTTATAATTCTATCCCTTACGGTGGGGGTCATATACCTTCTTTGTCCCCCTCGCTCGGCGGTGCTCCCCAGCAACCCATCAGGTCGAACATGAACTACAACTTATTTGGAGAAGACAGTCTAGGAACTTCTTCCTACACCATGTTGGTGGGTTCAATGTCATTCTCTTTGTTAGGTGCCTTTGGAAATAAGTCTTTCTCATCAAATGTCATCTTGGCAGGGGGAAACCCTATTTTTGGACAAAACAATCATGTGGAGGGTACTATTCCTACATAGGGAAAAAACACAGGAGTATTCTCCTCACAAGGAATATGGAATCTATGGTAGGGATCAATTCCCTTGTTAGGGATGTTGACTGGGGGAAACCCCTTCCATGGTCAATGGAACCCTGGGCAAGGCTCAATACCTATTCCTGTCGGATCGACGGGGCACAACCCTTTCCAGAATATTTGGAACACAACGCAGGGAGCAATCCCCTCCCATCCCTCAACTAGGGATGATTTTAAGGATGGAAATTTGTTTCAAAATGTGGAAACCTTGGTGAATCTTACTAATCCTTCATATGCCAACTATAAATGTTTGGCGATATTTTTGTAAAAATATTCAAATTTATAAGGATTTGATATAGTTTTTGTAAAATTTTGGCGATTTTTAAGGTTAAATAATATTATCCTATAGAACTTAGGCGAATCATTTTTAAAATAGCGAATCTCGTTTTTGAAAAAACCATGGAAATTTAGCCCATGAGTGAAATTTAGCCCCTAAAATAATCCATGCCCTTAATGTACAATTACGAGAATCATTCGATGATGCCCCAACAAACAAAGTATATGTACGCTAGCCAAGGCCATGGTATTTACTAGAACCCTAGTCAGCAACCCAACTTTTCCTAGCAACCTGGTGCCAGTCAAACTCTAGGATCATTTCTTCCTGTACATAGTTAACAACCCAAACTATTGTTTATGATGTCGTTACATTTCCTAGACTTGTCAAGGTTATTAAATGACCCAATCTGTCACGATCCGCATTGGCCTCCCATGCCAACTAAGTTTCCCTCGGACATTCTGAAGTTCGAAGGTAAGCCTAACGAAGATCCAGGCGATCACATGACCACTTTTCACCTATGGTGCTCATCGAACTTGCTACGAGATGACTCCATATAGTTGCACCTATTTCAACACACTCTTATTGGAAGTGCCATAAAATGGTACATCAAGCTCGAACGCTCAAGATAATCTTGCTTTAGTGATTTGGAAATGGTTTTCGTAAACCATTTCCAACTACCTGTGAGATACAATGTCGGTACCAAATTGCTGGCAAATTTTGAGCAAACAAAGGTCGATCATATCTTGGATCACATCCGATAATGGAGGTTACATAAGAGTTTGATAAAAGTATTGGTCCCTCCATCTTTCCTACTAGAGTGGTTCCTTAAGTATTTGGTACCTTAGTTATCCAAGGATGTTGCAACATCGAGAGTTTTTTTTGAGGAAGAGGTGATAATGAGATATCAACAACTTGAACTAATATACTCTCAGTCTAGTTTACTCTATGAGGTTTTACCAGATGTGCCACAGTCCATCCTTGACAAGGCCAAACATAAGTCTAGACCACATGCCGATGGTATAGTTGGTGTAGCACAAGAAGAGCCCACTGATCAGTGTCAAATCAATTGCAACAATTGTCAATACAACAGACAGCGGCCAGCCAGACCTCCAGTTTGGCTGCTCCCCCTACTCAAGCGTTGGCCATACACAGTGTGCAGTTGACGAACCCGAAGGCCAACCGACAGCTTGATGGAAATAAAAAAGAATGAAGCAAAAAGGGTAAGGGGGGTAAGAAACCCGCCAAGAATGCTGGCAGGGGAAACACAGAGAAGAGAAAGTCGAAGTATCCATGTAACCTTTGAACGAAAGAACATCTGACTCACTTGTGCCCTCAGCTTGTGCAGGCCAAGAATTTATTGGAACAACAACAACTTGTTGTGTTAACGAACCCATTTCCACATGGGAAAAGTTTGAATCAAGCCTCTTCGAGCATAGATGGGGGTAGTCAGGGACCCCCTCCTTATTCTATTAATCTCTCAGCCACAAAAGTTTATATGATGAAAGGTGACACTTTCATAGAAACTAGGGAACATGATTATGGAATGTCAGAAACTGCTAAAAAGGGTAAGGAATACATAAACCCATTTGTTCCTCTCCATATCGAGAAGACGATGGGATAAATAATGACACACATCCTGAAAGGGGCATTCAAGAAATATTCTCACAATCCAAACATGAGGGCTACCCAGAACTACTCTGTGGTGGAGGATTTGTCACAAACCCCTTGCATGATGTCTGCTTTGGAGGTTGTCCAGAGCTACCCTTCATAGGGAAAGGCTCTTTTAGCTGCCTTGGGATCTACAGAGACTTGTAATCCAAGAACAATCATTCTTGATACGACTTACTTGAAACCTCATCTCCCATACCATGTCGTGTTTCATATAGTAGTGGCTTACACCACAAAAAAATTTACCCGAAATATTTTCTACAAAGTGGTTGATTACGGTGCCTCGACATGCATGATGTCATTGGCGTGTTGGAAGGCCATTGGCCAACCCATTTTGTCTCCATCACCTAATATTCTTACTACATTTGACGATCGTTCTTTCAGACCACATGGTATCATCCCTTCTTTCCTCGTGCAGTTAGGAGGGAAGACTGTTTGCGTCGAAGTTGAAGTGGTCGATATGCCTCTCAACTACAACCTTCTATTAGGAAGGAGTTGGACCTATGCTATGCATAAAGTGGTTTCCATAGTTTTGTAGGTCTTGTTGTTTCCACATGAGGGCCAAATTATATTCATTGATTAATTTTCTTTCTCCTGTACTGATCCTTCATCAGGGACATCCACAGTCTCGATGATTGATAACCCTCAGCCCATCATCATCAACATAGGTGTTGGTTTTTTCCCACCTTTGATGGGTACCTTTTATTACCCACCTCCTTCTAGCGATGTCAAGCTCATATCGACTATCCCCGACCAACCTAGGGATGATATTTTTCAAGTGTCATCATTTTGAACGACTTACTTTAATGATCCATGGACTCTTCCTTCCCCATAAACCACAATGCAAGGGAAAGGGCATACTCGCATGGCCATGACCTTTTCCATGACAAAATATGTGTACTCTATTGTCCAGTAAGATTTAGTTGACCCCGATCCAACTCCCGCATAGGAGTTAGATCCAATTCGCGAGCCTATATGGGCTCAAGGTTCCATCACCACTATCGATTCTTTAGACTTGGTATTTCCCTTTGATGAGGGGATTATAGAGGCATTGACCGGTCCAGACAGACCCTGGTATGATCTCCATCATAGATCTTTTTTTCTCCCAAATTTAGTAAGAATAAAGGCAGGTGAAGTCATGTTGACTATGACTAGAGATAGGTGTTGTCTTATTAATCCTATGGCTACGCACGTAGCTTATACCAAGCGTAATATAGAAACTATCGCTCAAATGATACCTATTGACATCTCCAGAACCCCTGACATCATGGATAATGTCTTCGTTGGAGCAGATTTCTCCCCTGAAGAGATTCAGATCTATACAAACTTATTTAAGTAATTTCAGGACGTTTTTACCTAGTCTTATGAGGAAATTCTAGGCATTGATCCAAGAATTGTCGAACATGAGACCATGACTTACACTGACACCAAGCTGGCCCGAAAGAAGATTCATCCTATGAATCCTCATAAAGAAGCAACTATTAAGGTTGAAATGGAGAAACTGCTTAAAGCTAGTTTCATCTACCCCATACAATTGATGAAATGGGTGTCAAATCCTGTTTTGGTTAACAAAAAATAGGGTACGATTTGAGTGTGCAAGGACTTTATGACTTGAACAAGGCTTGTCCAAAGGATAATTTCCCCACCCCATTCATTGATCAGATTTTCGATGAATGCACAGGTTGTGAGGTGTTTTCATTCATGGATGGTTTCTCGAGATATATCCATATTTATATTAAACTTGAGGACCAACATAAAACAAATTTTATGTATCTATGGGGCACATTTGATTATCGTAAGATTCCTTTTGGCCTCAAGAATGTTGGAACCATTTTTCAGTAGGCCATGTCTTTTTCTTTCCACAATATCAAACATATAGTCGAGGCTTATCTCGATGATTTAACATCATGATCTCGTAAGAGAGTTGATCATCCCACACACCTCCGACTTATGTTTGAGTGATGTCACTACTATAAGATTCTCTTGAATCCCAACAAGTGCATTTTTTGCATGACGTCGGGTCATCTTTTAGGTTTCATAATTTCGACAATAGGGATCATGGTCAATCCTCTAAAGGTTGAGGAGATAGTTCAATTGTGTCCCCTGTGTACAGTCCCTCAACTTCAAAGCTTACAGGGAAAAGAAAAATTTCTTCGGTGTTTTATCGCAAACTATGCCGAGATCACTAAAGGGTGAATGCATTTACTGAAAAAGGGAGTCCCTTTCTATTGGGACGAATCCTCCCAACGCTCTTTCAAATCATTGAAAATTTCCCTCATGTCTGCCCCTTTGATTTTCTCTCCCAATTATAATAAGGATTTCTTATTGTACTTGGTCATTGTAGAGTCGACCATCGGTAAGGTCTTGGTTCAAGAGGATGATCTTCTCTAAGAGTATGTGATTTATTACCTGAGCCGAGGCCTGGTTGGATTGGAACTCAACTACTCCCATGTTGTGAAGCTTACGTTAGTAGTAGTGCATGCTGTCCAGTGGTTTCGTCATTATATCCCGCTTCGCAAGACCGCTGTCATTGTCATTGTGAATCGGTTCCAATATGTGTTGACACGATGTGTAATTAGTGGAAATATCAGTAGATGGATTGTTATCCTCCAGTAATATGACTTGGATTTTGTTTCTGCGAAATCCAAAAAGTCGTTGTTCTTTGTGGAACCTATCTCATAACTTCTGGTCGAATCAGGTGATGTTACAACTGAAGAATTGTTGGAAAATATTTAACAGACAGCGAATGGAAAATATTTAACAGATAACGAATGCTTGTCATTGATGGCAAGTATAGAAGTAATGATGGCTTGAGTACAGAAGCGATGATCAACAGGAAAATAGAATATAAGTCCAGGAAGATCGAAGGCAACACAACATTGACAAAATGATCGAAGGCCCGAGTTGCATTTTTGATTGTTGGATCCCATCCAAAATTCCCGACAGCATGAGGGCCATCAGATATGAATAAAGACAAGAAGAGTGCACTGAAGAGGAGGATAGATCTCAAGCATTATATCTGAGTGTAGGGTCTAACCACCGTTGGATTGAGGAAAACTTGCACGATCTTTAAAAGTGCAAGGAGTAGAGGGCTCACAAATCCTGAAAGCAGGAGGACCGTCCATCTCAGGGGGTTATGTGGACCATTGATCTGACTCCCTGTCAGAGTTTCGAGGATCGCGTGTTGGAGATATCAAAGAAACAATGCAACAGGAATCCCTATTTCGCGATATGAAAAATCACGACGTAATCTGAGTCGTCAAATCAAGATCACATCTGAACCGTCGATCCGACTCACGTTAGCAAACCACGTGAGCTAGGAACATGTGGCACAACTAGGTAATGACAAGTGTCATACTGATTCAACATGCCAAGCACATGTAAGTCATGAATCAGGGTGACACTTGGCAGTTATTTAACACATGTGATGTTAGCAGACTTACACCATGTCGGAGTTTCGAGGATCGAGAGTTGGACATGTCAAAGATTATTGACATCAGGAATCTCGATATCACGATATGTGAAATCACGATGTAATCTGAGCCGTCAGGTTAAGGTTGAATTTGGACCATTGATTCCAGTCCTTGTCAGAGTTTCGGGGATTGAGAGTTGGACATGTCAAAGATTATTGACATCAGGAATCGCGATGTAATCTGAACCATTAGATCAAGTGTTGATAGGAGGGTTACAGTTATCTCTCACATTTAACTCCTTAGTTTGGAATCTGTTAGCAAAACAGACTCATGATTGCAAATCAGTTAGTGTTTCAGTTGCTCGGAAATTTTTCTTTATTTTGCCTAAAGAGTTTGGAAGTTGAACCGTTGTGTAGTTGTGTATAAAAGAAAATGAGATAGACTGTGTTTTTTTTTGGTTGTTCTGTATGAGAAAACAATGAAACCATAAGAAAAGTAAAAGGAGAGAATGCACAAGAGAATATTGAGCATATGTGCAGTATGAGATGAAACGCAGAGTAGAATAACAAAACAAGTTGGAGCAGAGAAAAATGAGAGAACGAGTTGATGCAGAGCATACCCGCTGAACAGACAGAGGAAGAGAAGAAGAGCATAACAGTTTGTAGAAGACCATATTTTCAGAACAAAGAAAGATTGGTATGAATTGTTTTATCTGTGTAGTTGACTGTTTATTTATTTATTAACATTCTAGGGAGGTTGGGAGGTGCTCGGGAGGACTATTGTCCTCAGAGGTTCAAGTGGGAGCTTGAACACAGGAAGTTGTAGCTTCCATCTGGTTGCAGCTAGAGAAACCAGGGTGGCAGGGTGGTGCAAGGGAGAACAAGTGTTCTCTGTTATACAGGTTGGAGCCTGTGTAACTGGAAGTTGGTGCTGGAACATTCAGGAAGTTGGTGCTTCCTTCCAGTTGGTGCTGGAATATTCAGGGAGTTGGTGCTTCCTTCTAGTGGGTGCTAGAGAAACCAGAGAGTTGGTGCTCTCAAACAAGTTGCAGCTTGTAAAACAGAGGTAGCAGACTCACATTGAGTTGGTGCTCAATTAAATATGATGTAAAGAACTTAAAAGACTACCTATCATTTCGAAGAAGAGGTTTTCTCTCTTTATGGGTTTCCTCATGAAAATATGTCTCTCTATATAGCTTGAGTGTGACTGATGCTTTTTACTCTTACTGTCCATATGCTATATAATGTTGATGATCACTTGAAGAAAGATTAAGAATTTTTTAATAGACTAAAAATTGTTTAAGCTCAAAGACAACTGATTCACCCCCCCCTCTCAGTTGTATT
>ML796770.1:16292-78915 GCA_009831015.1 Picea engelmannii | reverse complement strand
AGAAAGAAGGGACCCAAGTCCCCTTTCTTCTTTGTGTCTTTGGATTTCATCAATAAGATCAGCTTATACATTGGTGATATCGGTCCATTTATATATATTTTTCATTTGTTTCATATGCTCATAGTTTTTATTTGTTTTAGTTTGTTTTTTTTTATAGTTTTGTTGTTTCTCTTTCTAACCTTTCCTTTTACAGCTGTCATGCCTAGCAGAGCCTAACTGGGCATGTAAGCACTCTTAATTTTCTCACCTAGTGACGAATTGGGTGCAAACATCGGGTTCAATATTAGGTTGTCTTACAATGGGGATAGTCATAGAGGAACAGTAAATTAAAAGTGAGTTCGAGGTTTTTGATGTTGTATCAATTTGATCATATAAAAGAGAACTTTTGAATTCAATATTAAAGATAAAATGCAAACCAAATGCCTTTCTCCATAATTGAGTTATATTTTAAATAAATGGTGTGTGAAATGTGAGAAAAAACATTAAGCTGTCTATAACGCAAGGCTCCTATCAAGGGAGAATCTCGCCCTGTAAATAGAAGAAGAAAATAAGATAAGAAGGAACTTGGCGAAGCATAAAATATGACGATCTAAAAGCTTGATAGGTCTTGTACCTGCTAATAGACGATACAAAGGAAAAACTACAAACGATATAGATGGTTAAAAATTGATCACCACAGTAGAGGTTTTACTAAATTGCAATGAAACATTCGTCAGACATATATAAGAGAAATGAAATTGAATATGAAATCATAGAGAAAACAAACTCATAACACAGTCTTGACGGAATCAGGAGTCTTCGGATTGCTTTGTATTAAAAAAGGAGATAGTCTTTATTACAATTGACCAAAAAGGTTCATCCCTTTTTCTTTCTTCAAAGTGTATATTTATACAAATTTCTATATGCTGGAATCTCAATCATTCCAAAGGTTTTTGGTTACAACAAAAGGAGATTAAACGTTTCAATTCTTTGTCTCTGTCCTTATTTGGTACCGGAAACCTGCCCCTTCACATGCTCGGTGCAAGTGACACACTTCTCCACCAGCTGGGATATCAACCTAGAAGGTTCTTCTTGATTATTTTCCTCAAACGTATAACAATCCTTCACCAATTGTGGCAACTTTCCTTCCACCTGTTGGTCTTTGGCACTGATAGAACAAAATTGCACACTCGGTTTAATTACCCATTTATCTATTTGGACTATGTCCATCTGGGTTATTTGTGATATTTTAGCCAACTCTCTTTCTTCCTTTTCCTTGATATTAAGAAAATGCTTGGCTGTATTGATCCGGCCCAATATCACAGTGCTGCTTTCACCATCGAAACCCAACCAACTCCCATCTAGAAAATAGAAAGTTTCTTCACATAATTTTCTTACCTCTTTAGCTTGTTGTCTGCCTTTTGATATGTTACGCTCCCATTCTTTCAGCAAGATGTTACCTCGGGTCTGCTCTGGGATGAAAAACCTGGAACTACTACCTGTTTCCCTTTTCATCATGGCTATAATAGCCTCTTGGAAAGCAACCCGAGTCGCCCCGGCTTCTTTTTCTTTGAGAGAGAGGTTTTCCAGTACTCGATCAATGAGTTGGTAGTTGTTTTGAATCATTTCCACCTTAGCAAGTAGACATTCCTGAGCTGTCGACACTCTTTTTCTAATTTCTATAGCTTGGGATTGAAATATCCTGATATCGATTACCTGGCTTTCGGTTAATTCTAATTTGTCCTGTAGATTCCCTATCAATTCTCCTTGATGGCCTATCTGTATTTGACTGGTCTGAGCCATCAGTTGTGTCTTTTCAATATTGGCTTTGAGCCACTTGATTTCCTTTTGATCAGCTACTCTAGCTTGCTCTATACCTATATTCACCTGATCTTTGGCAGCTGCCTTTGTCGTAGCTAGTTTAGCCTCTAATGTTTTGATTAAGTGATTTTTTCACTTCAGTTGATCCTTTAGGGTCTCGGCTAAATATTGGTTGGCTATAGAAAAATCCCCCAATGTCCCTACTATTTGAGTTGCAAATTCCTCTTTTTTCATAGCTTTCCCATCACTTAAAATTTTAAATTTCTTGGATACCATGCCTGCCTCTTGATAAAGTTCTTGTTTCACGACAACCTTTCTCTTATTACCGAAGAAGAATTCATTCAGACGTAGCTCTTCCACAGTTATGGGTGTTAATTCTTCACCGAAAATCCAACCTGTGTCTATGATCCCCTTTGTGGACTGTAGGGGTGTAACCAAAATGATGGGATTGCCAATATTCTTAGATGATTTCCCTGGAGTAACAACCGAGGTTGGCTGATTTGGAGGGTTGGGAGTCTCGGCTTCCTGTTTCGGGCCCCTAGTTTTCTCTTTATTTTCCTGGTGTTCTTCTTGGTCAGGTGCTAAATCTTTGGATCCCTCGGCTTCCTTTTGCTGCACCTCTTCGATCGTTGGGTTCTCACCCTGTAATACTGGGGGAAGGCAGCTCCACCAGTGTTGTTGGAATTTGAAAACATTGGCCCTCTCTTTAGGCGACAGGGATTGTATCCGACCCAAAACTTCATCATAATATCTCGTGCCTCGAAAAATATTATCATGAGGCAAATTCTCGTGTTCAAATCTTTTAAGGCCACAACTAGCCATGTGATTACTCACGACCCTGTGTGGGTCGTGTTTCTTGAATTCAATGTGGACCAATTTAATATCTTCCAAGGCTGCTGCCTCGGCCTTTGCATGCCCAGAATCTAATAAAGAATAGGTATTCAAATGAATGGGGAAAGGTGGCCATACCTTATTCAAAAATCCTTTAAGCTCTTTGCTTATTCCACCAATCACGGTTTGCCTAGCAATTTCGTGACACACCAGCCTATCGGGTATAAAGAATGGTAGAGCATGTGGAGAAATAGAGGTTCCAAAAACCCTGATGTATGAAAATTATGCCTCGAAGTACCAGTCGTCCACGCTGCTCAAATTTGTCACGATGCTATCTGAGATCCTGGGTGGTGGATTTCCAAAGATGGTGACATGCATTGGTACCATTACCCAATTGAAAATTTTGTATATAAAATCTGCGGCCTTATCCTCCCAAATCTCTGAATTGTAGACATGGATAGGCTCAACATCAGATGGAGCCCAGCTCCAGCTCATTAAGGGAAAATGAGTCATGAAACACACAGCTTCCATGATGTATGCGAACATAAAAAATGAAGCGGCCTTCCCACTCGCCCTCTGTGTCTGATATTCTATAATTCAACTTGTTAGACTATCTGACAACAATTTATCCCAGTTGAAGGAATAACCTTCCATGACTGTATGCATCAGAGGCACCCACGGGACAAACAAATGTGTGGTGTCCTCACTCCCATACAATCTATAGGTCATCATTGCTATGTATTTGAACTGCAATTCCAAGGAAGATATGGAATAAGCTCTGTTACTATCCGCCCTAAACTTCACAGGGTGTGAGACCCAATCCTTGATCAAATCAGATAAGCTTTTGTCGTATTGCTCACATTCCTTCTGTTTAAAATCCTCCAGAAACTCATCACTGTATACGAAGTTCGGTGTGGATGACAGTTTGTACATCACCTGTAACTGTTCTGGTCTAAAGGTCCCAATAGTGACCTGCTGCTCGTTGATGATGGTTCTGGTTGAGATGTCTACATGATCTAGCGCCCATCAGATCATATCATAGTAAGGAATAATACGTGGCCTGGCTGCTACTTTATGCATATCTTCTTGGACGACGATCTTATATTTGGTGGCCAATTCATCCTTTTCATTATCACTGGAATCATCTGAACAGTTCACCAATTCAGACTGCAGAATCTTGGATATGTATGACCAGGTTCTGATAGAATCAACACTTCGTGGTGAAGTATCAGAAACATTATCTGAGCCTTGACCTGAACTCTCAACACTTGCCTTGGACGCTTTTCATGGGGCCATGACAAAGGATTTTGGTTTAGATTTCCTGCAGTAAAAATATGTATACATATGGAAATCAACTTGCTGAGAAAAGCTTCTCTGCTCAGAATACAAATGAGCTCTGTGATACTGAAAGAAAGAGATCTATATCTTCGACCATTTAAAACCTCGACGTCCTTATGAATAGAATGGTCAAATAATTTTTAGAGACAGATTTAGCAATACAAACCATATCATTACTTATCGTTTCACCTCATTTCCAATTAATGCCATAAATTTCGACGGTTCGTGACACAAGTTGGCACAAGGAACATTTAAATTTACCTCATAGACTGTGCATATTAATATTTGTATTAAACACTTATTAAGCTAGATTATCTTCTTTAATTAGGATTTCTTAAACTTTAATCAACCTTTCGGCGTTCGACGTATCGGGAGTTTTCATTCTAACCTTTCGAGCCCTAAAACCCAAGATCGTGATGGCATGATCTAGTTAAGAGAAAACGTAATATGGATTAAGTGTTTAATTAATCATGTTTTAATTAATATCACAACTTCGCGACTCGAGGCTTCGAAGGTGTAGTTCTCGGAAGGAGCGTATCCTGAGTCATGAAATTCCGAGATCGCGATGATGTGATCTAGTTAAGCCAGAAGGTAAATTGGATTAAGTGTTTAATTAATTTATATTTAAGTAATATCGCGACTTCGCGACTCGGGGTTTCGAAGGTATATCTTCTGGGAGGAGCGTATTCCGAGTTGTGAAATCCTGACAGAGTTTAACTATGGTTAAAAACATATTCATCCCTGACACTAACCCGAGTAACTTATGTAAATGTCTTACGATTTCGCCTATCGGAGTTATGACAGTAAGGTTTTTGGAGAGAGTGAATGCCGAAACGTGAAACCCCGATAGCACTTGACTAGGGTTTAAGGAACTTTACTCTCAGCTTTAACCTGAGGTAATCCTTTTAAAATCTTTTCGCAACTTTGTGTATCAGGGCTTGTAAACATTGTGACATGTAACTCCCGAAACGCGATATCCCGAGGTATAGAAAAGTGAAAAAGTTCGCTCAATGGTTAAAAGGTAATGGCTTAAGAGTATAACGGCCATTGCCACTCTATATATTAGGACTAATGAGATTTTTAGTGGGTAAGGTCATGAAGTAAAAGACAACTTAAAGTCCAACCTTGATTTTAAAAATTACATTTAAACTAGTTGAAAAAGGCGGCTCCAACATAGGCTCCAACTAGGGATCCCATCTCCCTGCGAGATGGGAAGAACAGTAGACCACGTGTCTGTATTGGGTAAATGGTGTCATTGGTTTTACTTCTATGAAACTTGTTTAAGGAAAAAGGGATATAGAGGGAAGAAGATATTTTGTCTTTTACTTCTGAAAATCTTCTCAACACTCAAATACGTTTCAAACTCAGCTGCAGTCCCTTTCATGACTTTCTTTTTCTCGTTACTAAATTTAGGTCTGCATTAAGACAATCAAAACAGTCCTAGGAAATCTAACAGATCATGTGGCTTTTAGCTTGCATCAAACAAAGTTTATTACATGTTTTTAAATAGGGAGCCCTGTCTGAACTTAGGATGTAGATCTGGTTTCGAGAAAATTGATTACCAGAATAGAGTGATATTCATGTATAACAACCTTACAGATATCTTAGATATTTCTTCACTGCTAGTGAGCATGTTCAGTGCTCCGATGAAGTTATCTGGCCCTTTTTGTTGAATTTCCTTTCACTACTTCAAAATATATTTATGCATTTAAATGGTGAGATGAGGGCAATCATTTCTGAATTTCCTTTCATCGTCTCTTTGGACTAGATGGGAAATTAAATATTACTTTCCTTTCACCATCTATCTTATAATCTACTTTTTTAGAACATGAAGTGGGGGAAATCAGTTTGTATGAGGGATGATATCTATGTAATATTTGCATGTGGAGGTTTGTCAACTTACTTTGATTACTCGGTACCAACCTTCCTTTCACTTTCAACACACCTTAGCCCACAGGGAAAAAGGGAAAGATTAATTCCAGGGGCCTTCTTTCGAGCAAGCCTCAATCCTTCGAAACTGTTAAAAACCTAGAAGAGTCAGGATCAACTTATACATAGCTTTGTTTAGTAAGAAATTGAGGAGTCGTGAAGACTAGGTTACTTTCTAAATTCTGCTTTACAACTTCCAAAGCTAAGACATAATCTCTTCTCCCTATGTATAGAACCCAGAAGGATACTAGGATTTTTAAGAAGGTAAATCTAGAGACAGAAAGAAGGGTGACGGAGAGATATATGTAAACTAAAAAACAAGGGTCAAAAAATTGAAACTGACTCTTGAAAACCCTTTTTTCGGAGATGCTTTATTTTCCCTGCTTTATCTTGATTACCTCCTATCTTTATGTAGGTGAAATTCTTAGGATCTAGGATAAGGTTTTTTTTTTTTAATTAACCAGTTAAGTGAAAACATTATATTTATGAGATCGTTATGGCGCTTTGAAGATCTTTGCTTTGAAAAATAAAATTCTCATGGATTCATATCTTTGCCTTAGCATTATAAAATAACGAAAAACCTTTTCTATCACCTGTTTTCGGAGAATTTATTCTCTGATATATGACCTTTTGTTTACTCCTTCCACTTGTTTGAGCAGCAAGCCAGAATCCTAAAAGGGGAAAAACATGAAAAGTATCAGGTTTTTTTTGTTTTTTTTGAATGTATTGAAAATTCTGTATCTTTAATTTTTTACAAAAATCACTGACTTGATTAATTATTTGTGAAAGTAAACTTACCAAAGAGAAATTATGAAATAGAAATAAAACACAAACTGATATATACAATGGAAATTTTTTGGGAACCAACTATTTCATATAATGTTTTAAATAACGCCTGTTGATAGGGGCGTTAAGGATTTTACCGTCCAGGTTTTCTAATAAAAATCAATTTTTTCCTTCGGAAGCTGGGACTCTGAATGGTCCATACCAAATATGATTGAATTTACCATGTTTTATTGATTCTTCCTTCCCAACATCCCTTCTCAAGACCAAATCTCCCAGGAGAAACTCTTTGTCTTTTGCCTTATGGTCGAATAACGTTTTCATGTCGTCTTGGTATTTTTGCAACCTTTCGTCCACTTCGAACCTGTGTTGTTGTACTTCGATCAACTGATTTATCCTGCTTGTGACATGGTTTGGTTCTTATTTCTCATCTTGCAACAGTTTCATTACGGGAAGTGCCAAGTTTATGGGTAATACCACATCAGTCCTGTACACCATATGGAAAGGAGAAGTTTCGATAGATTTCTTCGTGCCTATCCTATTTTCCCATAAAGTGTATTTCAGATGCACATGACAAGATTTTTTTTTCTCATTCAACACTTTCTTAATTATATTGATCAGACTCTTGTTTGAAGACTCATCTAGTCCATTTCCTTTGGGGTAATATGTTGTGGAATGGTCGAGAACGATATTGTATTTTTGGCAAAAACTGATTATAGCCATAGATTTAAAAGCCTGGGCGTTTTCGGTAACTATCTTTCAGGGGTAGCCGAATCTAGATAAAATGTTCTCTTCTAGGAAATCTATTACTACCAAATCAGTTTCCCTTCTAGTTGGAATAGCCTCCACCCATTTAGTGAAGTAATCTGTGGCAGTCAGGATCCATTTGTGTTGAGCACTAGAATGGGTGTTAATTTTGCCTATAAAATCTAGTCCCCATTGCTGAAAAGGAGCATCTGTCTTGACTGGGACTAATGGTAGCACTGGGAGTTTGTGCTTTCCTGCAAACAATTGGCAAGGGTTGCAGTTTCTGAGTTTGGCATTGACATCTGAGAAAATGTTTTGCCAATAATACCTTGCCCTCGGGATTTTATAAGCTGTCGCCCTCCAAGCGTGATGTCCCCCGCACACTCCTTCGTGAAATTCGCTTATAACCTTCTCTGTTTCTGATTCAACCAAATAAACCATTAGGAAACCAAGTGGGTCCTTCCAATACAACTGACTTTTAGATATACAGTACTTGACCGCATGTAGTTTTAGCGTCCTGGCTTTGGATGGGGATAAATCACTCGGGAATTTCAAAGTTAGTAGGTAGGACACTATGTTTTTATACCAATTAGAGGATGCAAACTTTTCTTCGATTTTGATTGCAATTGTTTTCTCATCAAGCTCATTCATATCCTCACCCTCTTCATATCCTTGTAAGTTATTTATGCAGAGGGCTCTGAAATTTGATTCGACTAAGAGTTTAGCCAAACCTTGTCCTTTTACCAATTTCGTTGGTTTTATCTCTAGGTCAAATTATTGAATTTTGGCAAGCCATCGTCCCCTTTTTCCATCACTGTCAGATTGAACCAAAATATTCTTTACAAAACTGGTAGGTACATACGCGATTATCTTGGGATGTAGCACATAGGTTCTGAATGCTTTCAACGCCTTCACCATAGCACATGCTTGCTTTTCCATTATATCATATTTAAGTTCTGCATCTCTGAGACTCTTGCTAAAAAAGGCTATCAGTTGTTAGAAACCTTCTTCATTTTTCTAGAGGAGTACCACGACAATTGTGTGTTCGGAGGCAAACGAGAAAATAAGAAAATATTTTAGATAATTAGGGCTTGCCAGTACAGGTGCCTCACTTATGACTTTCTTCATGTGTGCAAATGCTGCTTTGGATTATGCCATCCATTTCACTTCATTGTTCTTTTTTATCATATATGTGATCAATTTCACGATTTCAGCAAAGTTTGGAATAAATCTCCTCAAAAAATTTATTTTTCCTAAGAATGACTGAATTTCTTTTACATTCCTAGGAATATTTATAGTATCTATATCCTCAACCCTTTTAGGATCGATTTTAATACCGTCTCGAAACACAATATGGCCCAAGAGTTTACCTTCTTGCATGGAGAAGTGAGACTTTTTGGGATTTAAAGACAGACCAAACCTGTGGCCTTTCTTAAACGTCTGCTTGAGATGTATAAGATGATCTTCATCAGATTTAGAAAAAACAGTTATATCATCAAGATAAATGACCACAAATTTGTCCCTTTCACCGATGAAAGCAATGTCCATAGCACATTGGAAATTAGTGCCTGTGTTCATTAGACCAAAAGGCATTTTATCATACATAAAAGTACCCCAAGGGGTAGTGAAAGTTGTTTTCTCTTTATCTAGTTCATTTACGACAATTTGATTATACCCAGAGAACCCATTGATCATTGACATCCTGTTTTCCCCAACTACCTTTTATAAAACATGATCCATTTTGGGTAGGGGGTAGTTATCTTTGAGGGAGGAATTATTCAGATTTCTAAAATCAACACACAGTCTAATCTCCCCACTCTTCTTTCTGACTAGGACCAAGTTTGCTACCCAATCGGAGTATCTCAAAGGTACTATTATTTTCGCATCCAAGAGATTTTTAACTTCCTTTTCAACCACCAACAATAAAATAGGGTTGATCTGTCTGAGTTTTTGTTGAAAGGGTTTGACACCAGGTTTTAGGGGTATCTTGTGTTCGATTACGACAGTGTCGTAGGTTCTCAATTCTTCGTAAGACCAAGTGAAAACATCTTTATATTGTCTAAGCAGGTCTTTATACTTGCTTTTTACCTTAGGAGGAAGTTACTTTGATATTTTTACCATCCTAGGTTCTTGTTAGGTCCCTATGTCGTAGTCTTCAACCTCCTCTGGTTGGGGTTGCAGGGTGAATTTCAAGTGTATGTCATTCTGATTGAACGGTCTCTCTAGGGGGATCAGTCCTTTCAAAATCTGATTGTTCTTTATAACCAACATGTGATGATTTGCAATCTTTTTCTGGAACTCTTGAGGGTCCTCTCCTTCTTGCATGATCCATGTGTGATCATTTTGATTCTCTTGATCAATGTGAGTTTTAGAGAAGTCGCCCACTGCTTCGAGGAATTTCCTGATCTGTTCATCATCCTCAAAAACCTACTAGGGTTGTATATTGTTCGAGATGGATGGTATGTGCCTTACCTTTATGTGGTATTTTAATTTAAAAGCTATAGGGGGAGCAAACGTCGAGGTTGCCTTCGCTAACGAATCAGCCTGCAAATTTTCAATGCATGGGATGAAGTGAGTATTTACAGATGAGAATAAATTTTTCATTAGATCCCAGGCACAATTTTTGTACGATCTCAATCTTAGGTGCTTGTCCTGGTATTGTCGATTTATCTATTTTACTATCAACTCTACATCTCCATATACTTCCAGGTTCTTTATGTTCAGCTTCTTGGTAGCTTCCAATCCCAATACTAAGGCTTCATGCTCGCATACATTGTTGGTGTAGTTTATATCCCATTGAAGCCTGTAGGAGAAAGGGACAACAAATTTATTTTTAGGTGCCACAAAAGTACCCCTGCACTTGCTCCTTCACATGACAGGGCACCGTCAAAAAACATTTTCTAGATCCCAGTGCTATGCATATTTTGAGATTCTTTCTCATCTATGTAATTTTCTTCTGTGCAGCTATGTATACCATCATCAAAAGACAAAATACAATTTCCTAGATCTTGATCAGCAATGTAAACATGAAAATTGTTAGGATTCTGAGGATCGCTCATTGTATAGGCTAACCTTGTTTCCCTGTATAACCGAGTAATTTGTCCACCAAACACAGGAATTGTGGCGTAAGTCATGTCCATTTGGAGGGACCCCCCAAGTTTGGCTCCCCATGTCCTTGATAGAAGTAAGCCATACTTTGGGGGGATATAAGAAATAACTACATCCATCAAGATGCTTTTGACTGGGACCTGTGCAAGGGTGACTACTAAATCTTTTATCATACCCATGCACTTAACTCTTCTCGAATCGAAAGAGTAGAGATCTTCGTAAGGCCTGGTGATCTCGAGGCCTAGTCTATCCATAATATTTTTGGGCATCACATTATGTGAAGCTCTAGAGTCTAGCATGCAGTTATGTAGTAGTCGATCATGCACATTTAGGGTGATATATAAAGGAGCGATGGTGTCTCTGGCACCCTCAAAATGTGGACCAAAAGTGATATTGGGTTTATCATCTTCCAAGTTTATCACGTCAGATTGACTTTCTTGATCTGAACAACCTATCACTTTGGTTATCTTCTTTTGATATGCAAGATTCTTTACTAATTCAACCAGAGGGATCGGTATTTTGATCCTATTTATCTCATTTTCAAAACTAAAACTGCCACAACCTTTGTCTGTTTCTCTAGTTGAAACCTCAGACTCTTTCTTCTCCAACTTATTTGTCTGAGCTGATTTATTACTCGTGAGTTTATTTATCGGTATGTGTGTCTCAACTGTCTTGATTTCCCTTGTTTGGGTCTCAACCTCCTTTGTTTTGGGATCCAACGAGTCTACCCCTTTTATTTTGTTATTAGATGTTTCGGTTTCTTTTGGGGCGGGCACGTATACTTCACCTCTAGGGAGAATTTTCTTAGGTTGAGGAATCATCATAGATTTGTTTTTAGACCTTAGGTTATACCTAGGTTGGATCTCATCCATTACAGAATCGGTAATTTCTTGACATACAACAAAATCAGTGTTGTTTATATCATCATCTTCATTTGATGGTTGCCCTCTGTTTAAGGACTTCTCATAATCTTCTTTAGTTACATAAGGTTGAGTGCAGTCATCACCCAAATTTGTCACATCTTCTTCCAGACCCTCAAAATCTTCCAGGTCATTTCCTCCTATAAAATTTTCATTTTTTAAAGGGGATTGAATTTTATGGTCTTCATTTTTAATCTGCCTTTGTTGATTTTGAGGGTTGGGATTTCTTTTGAATTCTCTTTTAACGAAAGGATCTGGTTTGGATTGATCTAGCTCCATTCTAGAAATCTTATTCAAAAACCCCTTAATTATCCTAGCCATATCATCCATTTTGTCGTCTGTGTATCTATTGGACCCTGAGGGTCCCACTTGCTCCCTAAAACATCTGGTTTCTTGGTTTCATGTTTCTACCTTAGCTTTCAACTTGCCAGAGGCCATCATGTTAGATTCAATTTCCACAGCATCATCCTGCATTCGGGTTAAGGTAGCCCCTCTCCTTTCTCTTAAGAGAAGGGAAAAATTGGGTTCGAAAGCTCCTGCGAAGGTTACTTTGGCTGCAAGTTGGGATGCTTTAACTTTGGCTGGGATCTTATTATACAACTTGTTAAATATTTGAATAAATTCCATAACGGTTTCCGAATTCTTTTTCTTTAAAGATCCGAACTCGATCAAATAATACAAGTGGTCTTTCCTTTCTCCCCATTGTCTAAGGAAGGAGTCTTCTAAGGCATCGTAGGATAATATCGATCCTGTGGGTAGGCTTTGAAACCACGATCGTACTTTTCCTTTGAAAGTTTGAACAAATAGCCTCGAATACACGTATTTGTGATCGAGACCTAGGATATCCGCGAACTGATCAAAGATGTTTATATGTTCAACTACGGTCAAGTCTCCTTCCCCTGTAAATTTTGGTAATTTTTTTATATAATTTTCAGGAAGGTCATGAAGAGGGATGGGTAGGACCAAAGGTGCATATCTCGCATCCACTTTAGAAAAAAATATGGGAGGCGGGGGAGGCCCTTAGCCTCCCATTCCTCCTCCTGGAGCCCCTCCACCTCCTAAAACTCCTCCACCTCCAAAAACCCCTGCTCCTCCTCCTCTAGCGGCTGCCATCAATACTACTGGATAGGGAAATGGTGTATTGTATAGCGGGATATTGACCGCTGATAAATTCACTGCGGGGTTTTTACCTTTGCGAACGACAAAGGTTGTCAGATGGATTTCACTTTTAACCTCATAGCTAGCTAAAATTGGATTGATGGTTTCAGGAGGGGAACTGTGCGAATTTGAAGATTCAAAAGAACTCTTGGTCTTGGGTTGTGGGTACTTAATCTGGTAGACTGTAGTAGTTCACTTAAGGGAACCTCTAATTTTTCAGTATTTTTTCGGGATCGGAAATAGGCGTGATCTGTTTGCCCTCTAGGTTTTGTCTGGTATTCCTTCGACCAGATGCCAACTTAATTAAACGTGGATCCTCCAAGTGAAATATAAGAAAATCCTTTAAAGGTTGTTCACTCTTTGTTCACTATCAAAGGGTGAAATTTGTGAGAATGTCGTTCTTCCCAGGGAAAAAGTTTCGTAACTTCGATCCCCAGCAACGGCACCAAAAAGATGTTGTTCCAGAGTCTGTACTTAAGGCTTAAGAAAGTACAGTGTCTGGGCATCTGAAAGTGAGTAAAGGATAAAAAATGGAGAAGAATCAACCTTCAGAAAAGGAAGCTAAGGTTGATTTCCAGGTTGTTGCTACCTCGTTTCCAACTGTTCCTGAATGTTTATATCTCGTTCAATTGCGGCCCATGAACGCTCAAGTTCTACCTGGGTGTTGTTTGTTTTAAGTATAGTGTTGAAAATGTTTAAGGCAATATGGTTTTGATCCGATAAACTAGGTTCAATATTAGGTTGTCTTACAATGGAGATAGTCATAGAGGAACAGTAAATTAAAAGTGAGTTCGAGTTTTTTGATGTTGTATCAATTTGATCTTATAAAAGAGAACTTTTGAATTCAATATTAAAGATAAAATGCAAACCAAAGGCCTTTTTATGTAACTGAGTTATATTTTAAATAAATGGTGTGTGAAATGTGAGAAAAAACATTAAGCTATCTATAACGTGAGGCTCCTATCAAGGGAGAATATCACCCTATAAACAGAAGAAGAAAATAAGATAAGAAGGAATTTGATGAAGCATAAAATATGATGATCTAAAAGGTTCACAGGTCTTATACCTGCTAATAGCCGATACAGAGGAAAAACTGCAAATGACATAGATGGTTAAAAATTGATCACAACAGTAGAGGTTTTACTAAATTGCAATGAAACATTCGTCAGACATATATAAGTGAAATGAAATTGAATATGAAATCACAGAGAAAAAAAACTCATAACATAATCTTGACGGAATCAGGAGTCTCCAGATTGCTTTTTATTAAAAAAGGAGATAGTCTCTATTACAATTGACCAAAAAGGTCCAGCCCTTTTACTTTCTCCAAAGTGTATATTTATACAAATTTCTATATGCTGGAATCTCAATCATTCTAGAGGTTTTCGATTACAACAAAAGGAGATTAAACGTTTCAATTCTTTGTCTCTGCCCTTATTTGGTACCGGAAACCTTCCCCTTCTCATGCTCTGTGCAAGTGACACACTTCTCCACCAGCTGGGATATCAACCTAGAACGTTCTGCTTGATTATTTTCCTCAAAAGTATAACAATCCTTCACCAATTGTGGCAACTTTCCTTCCACCTGTTGGTCTTTGGCACTGATAGAACACAATTGCACACTCGATTTAATTAGCCATTTATCTATATGGACTATGTCCATTTGGGTTATTTGTGATATTTCAGCCAACTCTCTTTCTTCCTTTTCCTTGATATTAAGCAGATGCTTGGCTGTATTGATCCGGCCCAGTATCTCAGTGCTGCTTTCACCATCGAAACCAAACCAACTCCCATCTAGAAAAATGAAAGTTTCTTGACAAGATTTTCTTACCTCTTTAGCTTGTTGTCTACCTTCTGATATGTTATGCTCCCATTATTTCAGCAAGATGTTACCTCGAGTCTACTCTGGGATGGAAAACCTAGAACTACTATATGTTTCCCTTTTCATCATGGCTATAATAGCCTCTTAGAAAGTAACCCGAGTTGCCCCAGCTTCTTTTTCTTTGAGAGAGAGGTTTTCCAGTACTCAATCAATGAGTTGGCAGTTGTTTTGAATCGTTTCCACCTTAGCAAGTAGACCTTGCTGAGTTTTCGACACTCTTTTTCTAATTTCTATAGCTTGGGATTGAAATATCCCAATATCTATTACCTGGCTTTCGGCGAATTCTAATTTGGCCTGTAGTTGCCCTATCAATTCTCCTTGTTGGCCTATTTGTATTTGAATGGTTTGAGCCATCAACTATGTCTATTCGAGATTGGCTTTGAGCCACTCAATTTCCTTTTGATCAGCTACTCTAACTTGCTCTATACCTGTATTCGCTTGATCTTTTGCAGCTACCTCTATTGTAGCTAGTTTAGCCTCTAATGTTTTGATTAAGTGATTTTTTCACTTCAGCTGATCCTTTAGGGTCCCGACTAAATATTGGTTGGCTATAGCGAAAGCCCCCAATGTCCCTGCTATTTGAGTTGTAAATTCCTCTTTTTTCATAGCTTTCCCTCAGTTAAAATTTTAAATTTCTTGGATACCATTCTTGCCTCTTGTTAAAGTTGTTGTTTCACGATAGCCTTTCTCTTCTTATCGAAGAAGAATTCATTCAGAGGTAGCTCTTCCATAGTTATGGATGTTAATACTTCGCCGAAAATCCAACCTGCCTATGGGATCCCTTTGTGGACTATAGGGCGGTAACAAAAATGATGGGATTGTCGATCTGCTTAGATGATTTCACAGGAGTAACAACTAAGGTTGGCTTGATTGGAGGGTTGGGAGTCTCAGCTTCCTATATCAGGCCCCCAGTTTGCTCTTTCTTTTCCTGGTGTTCTTCTTGGTCGGGTGCTGAATCTATGGAGCCCTCGGCTTCTGTTTGTTGCACCTCTTCGATCGTTGGGTTCTCACCCTGTAATACCGAGGGAAGGCAACTCCACTAGTGTTGCTGGAATTTGAAAACATCGGCACTCTCTTCAGGTGATAGGAATTGTATCCGACCCAAAACTTCAGCATAAGATCTCGTGCCTCGGAAAATATCATCATGAGGCGAATTCTCATGTTCAAATCTTTTAAGGCGACAACTAGCCATGTGATAACTCGCAACCCTATGTGGTTCATGTTTCTTGAATTCAATGTGGACCAATTTAATATCTTCCAAGGCTGTTGCCTCGGCCTTTGCATGCCCGAAACCTAATAAAGAATAGGTCACTATGCGATGGAGTATATATGATTTGTGACACATAGATCCACTGTGTATGTTTCATGGCTATGTCGTCTTGATTTGAAAATTTTCGCATAGATCCATAGTGTATTCAGGTGGCTATGCTATATTTTGACGGCATGGATCCACAGTGTATGATTGGTGGCCATGACCCATGTTTATGATGTCATCACTCTATGATCTGACTATGGGAATGCCTGCCTCAGAATTGGTCTAAATAATATTCTGTTGATGCTTGATTGTTCGCAGGTTTCCGATTAGATGTGCTCCTGGTTCTCGACACACACATGCAGCTTACAAAGTCTATCAACTGCCACTGGTTCCAATCTCAAACTTTGGGGGGCATTCTAGTATCCATAATTTTGGTTGTCATGCTGATGTAATGATGATGGAGAACTCAAGCTCTTCACTAAAACATTTTCCTGAGAAAAGTTACATTTGTCTCTTTACAAAAATCATATTTTTAAGGGAGGTTCACAGGCTACCTATATACTTGCCTGCGAGAATGCATGATTCTCGTAGGCTGCATTAAGATGGGGTGCGATAAGTTCTCACTGTACCTAACTATCAGGGTGTGAACATCTTCTAAAAGAAGGAAAAAGATAAAATCTCGAACCTTCTAGAAGGGAATCTTCTAGAAGGATGAGTTGGCATTCAAATGATTATCTAAGTACTGGCTTTCCTGATATCTTGGGATATTTCCTATCCAAGTAAAAAATCCATTCTCTCTTATAAATTGATGGGTCTCTCATGGAAAAGGTTAGCAACAAACTAGCAAGAGATTTATTGGAGAATTAGTGCAATATTGTATGAAGGACTGATGCTACAACAGCTAGAGACACCAGCAAGGTTATCAGAAGTGGTTGATCTTCTTCATGCATGAGCAAGTGTGTGTGTCAGAGCTAGGAGCCATCGAAAGGATATCTACAACATCAAGGCTCAGGTTTTAAGTCTTACTTTCTATAACTCCTTGATCATATGTATAGATTAGCTATTGAATATATTGAATTGTCTTCACTTCGATTGGTTTGTACTGTTGTGGTATTGACGATGTAAGAGCATTGGAGCGAAGCTAGACAACAGAGATCCAAGGAAGAGTTCATAAGGTATGTACATGATTTCTTGCCTCTTAGTCCATTCACTAGTCTAAATCTAGGGAAAGCGTATTATTTTGTCCTGCTTTGTTCTAGATCCAGGTGGATCTAGGGAGATTGGTTTGTGTCTGCACTTACGGATTAATCCTGAAACATGCTCGTTGATGATGGTTCTGGTCAGGATGTATACATGATCTATCACCCATCGGATCATATCATAGTAAGTAAGAAGACGTGGCTTGGCCGCTACTTTATGCATCTCTGCTTGGATGATGATCTTATATTTGGTGGCCAAGTTGTCCTTCTCATTATCACTGGAATCATTTGAACAGTTCACCAATTCGGACTACAGAACCTCGGAGATGTATGAACAGGTTCTGACAGAATCAACACTTCATGGTGAAGTATCAAAAACATTATCTGAGCCTTGCCCTGAACTCTCATCACTTTCCTTGGACGCTTTTCGTGGGGCCATGACAGAGGATTTTTATTTAGCTCTCCTGCAGTAAAAATATGTATACATATAGAAATTAGCTTGCTGAGAAAAGATTCTCTATGCAAAATAGAAATGAGCTCTGTGATACTGAAATAAAGAGATGTATATCTTCGACCATTTAAAACCTCGATGTCCTTATGAATAGAACGGTCAAATAATTTTTAGAGACAGATTTAGCAATAAAAACCATATCCTTACTTGTCGTTTCGCCTCATTTACAATTAATGCCATAAATTTCGATGGTTCGTGACACAAGTTGGCGCAAGGAACATTTAAATTTACCTCATAGACTGTGCATATTAATATTTGTATTAAACATTGATTAAGCTGGCTTAGCTTCTTTAATTAGGTTTTCTTAAACTTTAATCAACCTTTTCGGCATTCATCGGATCGGGAGTTTTCATTCTAACCTTTCGAGCCCCTAAAACCCGAGATCGCGATGGAGCGATCTAGTTATACGAAAACGTAATATGGATTAAGCATTTGATTAATCATGTTTTAATTAATATCGCGACTTTGAGAATTGGGGCTTCGAAGGTGTAGTTCCCGTAAGGAGCGTATGTCGAGTCGCGAAATTCCGAGATCGCAATGATGTGATCTAGTTAAGCCAGAAGGTAAATCGGATTAAGTGTTTAATTAATTTATATCTAAGTAATATTGCGACTTCACGACTCGAGGTTTTGAAGGTATAGCTTCTGGGAGGAGTGTATGCCGAGTCGCGAAATCCCGATAGAGTTTAACTATGGTTAAAAATATATTCATCCCTGACACTAACCCGTGTAACTTGTGTAAATGTCTTACGATTTGGCCTATCAGAATTATGACGGTAAGGTTTTTGGAGAGAGTGAATGTCGAGATGTGAAATCCCGATAGCACATGACCAGGGTTTAAGGAAATTTACTCTTGATTTTAACCTGAGGTAAGCCTTTTAAAAGCTTTTCGCAACTTCGCGCATCGGGCTTGTAAACATTGTGACTCGTAACTCCCGAAATGCGATATCCCGAGGTATAGAAAAGTGAAAAAGTTTGCTCAACAGTTAATAGGTAATGGCTCAAGAGTATAACGACCATCACCACTATATATATCAGGACTACTGAGATTTTTAGTGGGTAAGGTCATGAATTAAAAGACAACTTAAAGTCCAACCTTTGATTTTAAAAATTACATTTAAACTAGTTGAAAAAGGTGGCTCCAACACCTTCAGTCTCAGCTACTTCTTTGTCTTGTGAATATTCTGTAGCTGGAAGCTTCAGCTGATTTCTCAGAGATGTTATATCGACATTCTTCATTTTTAATAACTCCTCTACTTCCTTGAAATTTTTTTGGTCATAACTAATCTTCAGCACCAATTCTTCTAATGATTTGATTTTGTTGTCCTTGGCGAAAGAAGAGATCTTCTCTAGCTTTAATTGGGACTAAATATTGTTTAGGGATACCTGCAACTTAGAAGAAGTCATGGAGGTATTTGTTAAGGTTGTTAATATTATCTCTCATGCTTGTCTATGCATATCCATCTGGTCCACTAGATGGACATCCTTTACATCAAATTCAAAGGAAGTCCTCTTCTAGTATGTAGTTGTTTTAGGATGGGGAACTTGTGCTTGTAAGAATGCCATTTTCATTCTTCCTCTTTCCATGTCAAAGGATGACAACAGTCTTTGTTGAGCAGTGGAGGTATGCTTCCAAAACTGAGCATAGCTGCTACCATTGAGGAGCTCATTTCTTTGAATGATTTGTTTATACTTGTCAAAAATGTTTGAATCTGTTTTCTCATGAGATGATTCAATTGTTAGAGTAGTTTCTAGGTGTCTTTAATATGTTGGTGATGATGTAGACACTATAAAATGATTTCCTACATAGGTTGAAGAATGTGGTCCCTCCAAGACTATGGTGGACTGCATTTTTCTGTCCTTGAGCAAGTCTAGTGTATGACTGGTATTGGCCCTCTTTCGGTAAACCTAGAAATCCTCAGTTGATACCTCTGTGAGTGAAGGAGAAACCTCCTTTGTTGATCTCTTCTCTACTTTGTTTTTGGGTGTGTTAGTATGTGAAGAAGTTACAGGGGTAGGTTTTTCCTCTATTTATAGTAATGTGTTCTCTTTCCACTATGTTTGGTTCATTTATTTCTCCATCTCTAGATTTTGTGTGTGAGCATAAGGAGTGTGTCTTTGTTTGACTCTGAGTTCAGAGATGACACCAAATGGGTCATATTCCCAAGAGGCACTCAGAGTAAACCTAATTTGTTTCGACAGGTTATATGCTTCTTCTCCCGTTGATTTGTTGCTGTAGATGAAAGGGCCAATCTGAGTCTTGATCCTAAGCTGGGACTTCTTCTTTGATGCAACAAAGTGACTGTCATTTGAATTCACCATTTTCCTTATGTATTATAGTGCAAAGATCCTCACTGGGAGGTATTTGGGAAATCTGTGACGAGGAAGATCACACCCATATACTCTTATCTCTATGTGGTTTTGGTATAAATACCAATCCCCTGTCTTAGGTTGATCATAAAGGTGCAAGACTCTCTGAGTTTTTTCACTGATCCTTGGATTTGTGCTATTTTTAAACATGAAAACGAATGGGTGAAAGAATTGCTCTATGAAGTCCTTGAAGCTTTACTATGTTGAATATTTTCTCACCAATGTGGTCCATGATGTCATTGACTATGGGCTTCCTCCCTGGTTTAATTTCTGAAGTGCACAGGGAAACCTGTTTGGCTGAAAAACTAAGAACATGTAAACAATAACCGAGGAATATTTGAACATCCCTTCAGTTGGAAATCTAAATAGTTGACCATGAATGTTATCAACCAGAAATTGACTGAAATTAAATTTAAGTGAAACTCTTTCTTCTGTGGAAAATATGCATAAAAAACCTAGAATAGGTTCATCTTCCCATTCATTTGAGAAATAACCTAACAGGTAAGAAAGCATGGAAATTATCTATTTTTCTTTGACAGTGAAGATGGAAGATGAGTAGAGGGGATTTTCTTGAGAAATTAGGCATCTTATCGGAGAAAAATTTCAAAAATATGGGCTCTTTGGGGGAAAGTGATTTTTTGGTACCAATTGTTCAGAGCTTCAATGGAAAACATGATAGCTGCATCATTTCTAGGGAGTTGCAACATCTAGTCAATGTCTTCAGAGGTGACTATGAACACAGTTTTTCCAGAGGAAGAGACAATGTTCCTTTGGCTGGGTGAATAGCGAGCTTGGCATCTGAGGGAAAATTTGGTAAAATGATGGATTTGGGGGAACATGTACAGAGATAAATTGGACTCCCAGAGTCCAATTTCGTCACTCTGGTCCAGAAAGATGTCTTTTAGCCATGAGTGTAATTCAAAGAAGTCGAATTCACACTTCGGCTATGTGATTTTATAATCTTTATCTGCCAAAGGGATGTGGTCCAGATCGATAGGAGGGGGATGGATTGGGTTCTCGAACGTATCAATGGATTTGTCCTTGGGGGACATGATTGACATAACTTGTGGTAAAGTAAAGGTGGAAATGTAATTATGAGGGGAAAATACGCATGTCGACAGTGTGAGGTCATGGTGGGTAGTTTGACATCTTATTTCAACACGGTGTCCACAATGTCTGTATCAAAAAATGGAGTTATAGGGTGATGAAACTGGGTTTAAAGGTGTAAAGTATGTGTTTGTTATTGAGCAGGTTGGTTATGGCGAGGTTAACGGTCACGGGGAGTGTTTTAATTAGGTAACAGGTATGTAGGATGGGACAGATGGCAAGTAGAAATAGGGTTACGGTGGCAGAGTGAGGTGAGTGGTATTTGTAGATTTTAACCTTGTACAATATCTACTGCAAATAGATATTCAATAAAAGAACATAAAAGATACAATGGAAAATACAAAAGATGCACAAATATTTTTCCCCTAGAAACCCAAATCGGGAAAACCAGCATATTCTATATTCATTCATAGTGATACATTGTTTACAATACAATATACATATGAGAGTTAGAGGCATCCAAAACTCTAACCTAATGACCTAGATTAGTCAAAAACTCTAATTCCTTAACCGAAAATAGAAAACCATCGGTAAAGAAACCATGTGCCAAAAAACCACCTAAAATATGTGACATGTTTTCTGAGGCAGAAATTGTTTTCTTAGGGGTGTTGGCAGGTTTACAGTTGGGAGTGAGCTTGTCATTGATGGAAAGAACAATGATGGAAGGAACATCGATGGTAAATGGACTCCGAAGACATCGTAAGTCTAGACATGAGGAGTGCACAGATGGAAGACATATCTCGGGCATTAGATCCGAGCATGGGGTTCGACTGTCATTGGATCTAGGAGAACTTGCATGTTCTTTAAAGTGAAAGGAGAAGAGGACTTACAAAATATTGAAAGTAGGAGGACCTTCCATCTTCGAGCGAGGCACGTAGTCATAGATCAACATTTCACTGACTAGAAGTCAAAGGAAGGAGGTGCTATAACCCCTCAAACTTGCGATATACGAGGTCGCAAAATGATCTCGATCATCGATCCAAGAAGGACATGTGGTTAAAGATTAGAATTTAACTAATTGAAAGGTCAAAGGAAGGAAGTTCCCTAGCCTCTCAAACTCACAATATGCGAAATCACGATATAATCTTAGTCGTTGGATCAAGGAAAAATATGGACCATCGATCCACGAAGGACATGTGGCAAAATATCATCCTTTCACTGACTAGAAATTCAAAGGAACGGGGTTCCCTATCCTCTCAAACTCACAATATGAAAAATCATTAAATAATCCTAGTCGTTGGATCAAGGACGAATCCGGGCTGTCAGATCTAGGAGGTGAATGTGGTGGATGACATCATAAACGACAGGTGGAAGACTACATCAGCAATGAAACGTGGCACAATCAGACAATGACAAGTATCAAGATGATTCGACATTTAGGAACTTGGAAATCACAATTCTGAGTGACATGTGGTAGCCACACGGATCATGTCATGTCATCGAGTGATGTCATTCTGGGAGTTTATTTTTGGGAGTTTTAGCATCAACAATCCCTCAAAGTCCTGAAAGCTAAAGTTCTAGGGCAGAGGATAGTCATCCAATCACCATGGATCATGGACCATTGATCTGAAGAGAGAAGCACTCAAATGGATATCCAATGGTCATATCTCATGGTCACATTGTTGAGAGCTGGAGAGCAGAGCTAGAGAAGACAAGATCTATTTTGGAGTTCATGACATGGAGAGTCAAGACGAATCATCAGAGAATCCTCGAAATGTGAAATATGAAATGCCTTCTGGCACAGGCTGTGTTCACCGTCGGTGGTCATGTGAGGGGAAGGAGCTAGCATTTGCTATGATCCATTTTGGATATTGTGACATGGTAGAGTCGATATGCCTCAACATAGGATTCCTGAATTATGAATTGCGAAAGTTGTTTATGGATAAGCGCTTGGTCATCGTCGGTGGTCACGTGAATGGAAGGAGCTAGCATAGCTAGGCTCCATTCTGGGTATCAGGAATTCCAGAGGAAGGAGTAAAGGAGACTCACAACAGAATCCCTGAAACACAAGTTGTGAAGCACCTTTTTGATTATGCATGTGGTCACAACCAGTGGTCTTTTGGAAAGGCATCCTACACTTGGTGCTAGTTCACGTAGGGATCATTCATGAGGAACCGTTGATCTCTGGTTTCACCTTCGATCAAGAACTCAACCATTCAAAGACTCCAACAACCAAAGAATCCATACTTGACTGGTTGTAATTGCCAGAACGAAGTGATGGTGTCTGCCAGATAATTTGAAGAGTCTTCAGGGTGATCGATAAAGAAGAAGAAGAGTCTTGAGGCCACTGCCAGTGGAGTGTAGACTCATCATAGAGTCAACTGACAGATGGAAGGGGGTCGAAGACTGTTACAACAAGTCAAGCCAAAGAACCTCATGAGAAGTGCGAGTGATGATGAATGTAGGAACGGTATGCAGTGGCATACCGCATGTAGAAGGCACAAGGTGCACTGAGACTATAAAAATGGAGAACAAAGAAGGGATCATGCCACTATTTTTGCGATTAGTACATGCGTGTAGAAGCATGAGTTGTACTAGCTAAAGTATAGAAGAAGAAAAGAATAGAAATGCATATCCGTGAGAAGAAGAGAAAGTCGAGGTGTGCATGTTGAGACAGGGGAAAAGATCATAAAGATGAAGAGGATGAAAGCAGGAAGACACTAATGCAGGCAAAGAAGAGAATCATAGCATAACAATGATAAACCTAGTAAGCCAATAACAACTATAGAATCACTGTAATAAATTCACAGAAAAAAAAAATTATATTTCAGGGTGGATGGAAGGTGCTAGGGAGGATTGTTGTCCTCAGAGTTTCAAGCAGGTGCTTGAACACAAGGAGTTATATATTCCTTATGGTTGCAGCCAGAGAAACTAGGGTGGCTGGGTGGTGCAAGGGAGAGCATTGGTTCTCTGATATATAGGTCGGTGCCTATATGACTGGAAGTTGGTGCTTCCATCTAGTTGGTGCTGGAACATTCAGGGAGTTGGTACTTCCTTCTAGTGGGTGCTAGAGAAACCAGAGAGTTGGTTCTCTAAGCAGGTAGCGGCTTGAAAAATAGAGGTGCTATCTTTATTATGAGTTGGTGCTCATAAGAATGATAATGTATAGAAGATAATTATCATATAAAGAAGAAGAGGTTTTCACCCTTTATGGGTTTCCTCGGGAATATCTGTTTTTGTATTGTACATGTGTGTGATTGATGTTGAATACTCTACTACTTATTTATTGTGATAATCATTGAGAGCTCTATAATGAATTTAAAAATGGATATAATTATTTACGAACAGTAACAACTGATTCACCCCCCCTCTCAGTTGTCCAACAATTGCTATCAGAGTCGGCCCCTTTTATCTAAGGGTAGATCCTAGATCTTAAGCATGTCAATCCATGAAGGAACTTCAACCAATAAGGTCCCTCTATTCAATGTAACAAACATTTCCTTCTGGAAAGTTAGAATGAGAACCTACATAATGGCTTTAGGTGCAGATGTCTAGGATGTGGTAGAGACTGGTTATGTAAAGCTAGTTGTACTAGCTAATAAGGATGACAAGATAGAATTCAGCTTCAACGCTAAGGTTATGAATGTTATTCTGAGTGGGTTTGTAGAAGAAGAATTTGTAAAAGATATGCTTGCCAAAGAAATGTGGGACAAACTCATTAGCAGTTATGAAGGTAATGAGAAGGTAAAGGATGCCAAGCTTCAAACCTAGAGAGTATAATTTGAACAACTAAATATGAAAGAGGATGAAACTATTGGAAAGTACTTTCTAAGAGTTGAATAATTGGTAAATGCAATTAAAGCACTTGGTGAAAAAATTGAGGAACGCTCTTTAGTTCAGACAATTTTGAGATCTCTACTAGATAGGTTCAACCCGAAGGTCTCTGCTATAGAAGAACTTAATGATCTAAAATCCTTGGATTTTGATCAACTTCTAGGAAATTTGACTACATATGAAATGAGAATAGTTAAATATAAACCCACCTCCAGAGAAGCATCATTTAAAGAAGACAATAATGAGGATTCTGAGCCTTATGAAATTGAAGCAAAATTTGTGAGAAGACTGAAGAAGGGATTAGGCAAATACAAAGGTAAACTACCTTTCAAATGTTTCAACTGTGGTAAGATAGGTCATTTTGCAAATAAATGTCCTCACAAAAGAATGGATCAGACATATGATGATGAGGAGAAGCACAAACACAAAAATTTCTTTAAAAGGAATAATTTTAAGAAGAAAAGTATTTGTGTAAACAATGATGATGATCCTTCTGATGATGAAGACAATGACTCCTCTACTGAAGATAAACTAAATGACTTCATGCTTATGGCCAAAGAGGATTATGACAATAAAATCACAGGAAGTGATGCTAATGAAGAAGAAGTTGTGGTTGATATGGAAGGAGAACTGATCAGTGCACTGGAAGAGATTGACGGACCCAAAATTAAGAAGAGAAAAAAAAAATGATTGTTGATATAGTTCAAGAAAGGAAGTAAAGAACCTAATGAATAATTTGTCCTACTAAAAGTGGAATTAGAAGAGGCAAAGAAAATAGAAGACATTCTGAAACAACAGTTATCAGAAAATAAGGCAAGATGTGAAGCTCTTGAAAAGGAAGTAGCGAAAACTAGGAAAGAGTTGGAGAAGTTTCAAGCATTGTATCATCACAATCTATCAAGTATCAAATCCTCTAAAGAATTGGCAACCATTCTGAATCAACAAAGAAACCTAAAGCTGAAAACGAGTTTGGGTTATGAACAGGGATCAAGTAGTGATCAGCCAAGCAACAAATAACCCATCAAGTTTTTCAAATCTACCACCAGTGACAACAAAAAACCTGCAAAAACAAAAGAAGATAATCAACTTCCTAGGAGGAGTAACGAAAGAGGTACCAAAAATAAAAATATAGATCAGAGAAATAATGTACTCTCTGTTCAAAAAAATCATCATCATGGAAGAAATCAACCTTCTCAAAGAAGACAACCATTTTCTAGGTACAAAGGATTTTTCTATGGATATTGTTATTTATGTTCTAACTTTTGTCACAAAGTTGTAAACTGTTCTTTAAGATTTAAATATGAGCAATCAAAATATTCAAGGAATAGATATATGCCACAACAAAGAATGAGACAACCAAGTAATAAACAATCACAGACTGTAAATAATGTGATGGATGGAAAACGGACACAGGTTAAGCATAACAATCATTATGATCCTTTATTCAATGAGCCAAAATGTTACACCTGCCATAATTTTGGACATAAAGCTGCAGACTGTTGCTTAAGGAACTACGAGATAGATTTGAACCCCTATGCTAAAAATGTCAAGGTTTGGAATATGAAATAAAATGACAAGTGTGGACTAGTGATGTCATCCCAAAGATGACAGAACCCCTGGTATATTGATAGTGGTTGCTCCAAACATATGATGGGAGAGAAAGGTAAGTTTGTATCTCTAAGTGAAAGAAAATCAGGAAACGTAACCTTTGGAAATGATGCTCAAGGTAAAATCAAGGGTGAAGGGATGGTGAGTCTAAGTAATGGAAAAGGAAAAGCCCAAAATGTTTTTCTTGTAGATGGGCTAAAACATAATCTGCTCAGTGTAATTAAAATGTGTGACAGAGGATGTGAAGTGGTGTTCACTTCCAAGGACTGCAAGATAAAGTTTGTAAACTCAAGACAAGTAGTGGCTAAAGGCATAAGGACAGAAAATAATGTATATGTGTTGAAAGAAGATAGAGAAGAGTGTCATCTTATCAAACATGATGAGATCTGGTTATGGCATAGGAGACTTGGACATATAAACTTTCACCACTTAATAAAGCTCAAAAATCTTGAGGCAGTAAAAGATCTTCTGAGAATATCAAAGCCACAAGATTCTATGTGTAAACCCTATCAAGTAGGAAAGCTAACCAGGACACAGTTTAAATCCAAGAGCTCTACTAGTTCATATGGATTTATGTGGACCATCAAGACAAGAAGGCACAGTCAAATAAAACTACTTCATGTTGATCATTGATGATTACTCCAGACTAACTTGGGTTGCCTTTATCAAGGAAAAAGCTGAAGCATTTGAGAAATTTAAAATATTTAAGACTTTAACTAAGAATCAAATAGGAAAGAGGTGAAAGGCAGTAAGATCAGACAGAGGAGGAAAATTTATGTCAAGTGATTTCAAGGAATTCTATGATAAACATGGGATCAAGAGAGAATACACAATCCCAAGAACTCCACAACAAAATGGAGTAGTTGAGAGGCAAAACAGAATAGTGCAGCAAATGGACAAGTCAATGATGAATGAGAAGAACATTGCTCAAACCAACTAGGTAGAAGCAATACACACAGGAGTCCATGTTCTTAACAAATCCCACCTTAGACCACACACTGAAAAGACACCCTATGAACTGTGGTATGGGAGACCTTCTTCAATCAAACACATCAAAGTCTTTGGGAGTAAGTGTTACATAAAGAATGATGATGAGAACCTTGGCAAGTATGATGATAGGGCTGATGAAGGCATCTTCTTAGGGTATGATAAAAGTAGTAAAGGATACATATGCTATAATAAGGGGTTGCATAGATTGGTTGACTGTATTGACATAAAAGTTGATGAAGGAATCCCAGTAAGAGAGGTGAACAATACTAAATTGACAACAAAGGATATAGATGAAGTTGAAGCTGAACAGGTCCAAGAATCAGAACAAGAAGACTCTGAGTCAAATGAAGATGCAAATATTCAGACAGACTCAAATCAACAGAAAACATCAAATTCCTCCTCCAGAATCACTCAAAAGAATCACCGTGCAAGTCAGATAATTGGTGAAAAATTCAAAGGTGTACAAACCAGGAGAAAGATAATCAAAAACACCGAACAATCACATATAGCCTTCATATCCATGCCGGAACCGAAGAATTTTAATGAAGCTAGCAAATATGACCATTGGATTCAAGCCATGAATGATGAACTTGATCAGATTGAGAAAAACAATACGTGGGAGATGGTTCCTAGACCTGAAGGTAAAACTATCATTGGTTCCAAATGGATATTTAAGAACAAAATGAATGAGAAGGGACAAGTTGTCAGGAACAAAGCAAGATTGGTCTGTAATGTCTATGCTCAAATAGAAGGACTTGATTTTGATGAAACATTTGCGCCAGTAGCAAGGCTAGAAGTGATCAGAATATTTATTTCCTATGCTTGTCATAAAAGGTTTAAAGTTTATCAAATGGATGTCAAGTCAGCATTTCTAAATGGAGATTTAAAAGAAGAAGTTTATATGGAACAACTAGAGGGTTTTGAACTGACAGATAATCCTGACCCAGTATGCAAGCCGAAGAAAGACTTATATGGGTTAAAACAAGCTCCTCATGCCTAGTATTATAAACTGGATAAGTATATCCAAGACAAAGGGTTCAAGAGAGGAATAGTTGACAACACTGTATATATCAAAACAAAGGGTAATGACTTACTCATCGTGTTGGTATATGTAGATGACATTATCTTCGGATGTAATAATGATTCATTGGTACAATGCTTTGCTTCTTCCATGGAGTCTAAGTTTGAAATGTCTATGATAGGGGAACTATCATTTTTTCTTGGTCTGCAAATTACTCAGAAGTCTGAAGGAATATTTCTTTCTCAAGAAAAAAATCTAAGAGAAATGTTGAAAAGGTTTCAAATGGAAGATTTTAAACCTCTGGGCACACCTATGGTTACTGGATGCAAATTAATAAAGGATGATGACTCACCTAATGTTGATCAAAGTTCATATAGGTCAATGATAGGTAGCCTATTGTATATCACAACATCCCGTCCAGACATAATGCATGATGTTGGAATAGTAGGAAGGTATCAGGCAACACCCAAATAAAGTCATTTGCTAGCTGTCAAAAGAATATTCAGATATTTGAAAGAAACAATGAACTATGTCCTATGGTATCCTAAGAATCAAAATTTTCAATTATTAGTCTACTCAGATGTTGATTGGGCTAACTGCATGGATGAAAGGAAAAGCACAAGTGGAGGTGAATTCTTCTTAGGAGATTCTCTAGTAGCATGGTTGAGTAAAAAGAAAGGTTCCATTTATTTATGAACTAGAGAGGCAGAGTACATTGTTGTTGCTACTTGTTGAACTCAGGTATTATGGATGATTCAGACACTTGCAGAATTGGAGGTAAAATATATTGCACTGATCCCAATTCATTGTGATAACACTAGTGCCATAAGTGTGTCAAAGAATCTCGTATTCCACTCCAAAACCAAGCACATTCCCATAAAATACCATTTTATGAGAGATCAGGTCACAAATCATATTGTTCAAGTTCATTACATTCCAACCACAGAAAAAATTGCAGACATCTTTACTAAACCCCTAGCCAAGACACCATTTGAATATCTCCATCAGAAGTTGGGTGTCATCCTGTCTCACACCTAAGAGAGTCCATCCTGTTAGGGGGAGTATGTGCTGGTTTCATATCTGATACCTCCGACGAAGTATTGCAACCACTGAGGGGGAGCATGTTTTCTTTGACATTGATGTCAAAGGGGGAGAAAAGGAGTGGAGCGGTCCAGACCGGATGTTATAGCTGGAGGTCCAAACAGATTAGCGGAGTCATTAGGGGTTGCCATCAATGCCAAAGGGGGAGATTGTTGGCAGGTTTATAGTTGGGAGTGATCTTGTCATTGATGGAAAGAACAACGATGGAAAACAGGCTTAGAAGACATCGTAAGTAAACACAGGAATAGCGCATAGATGGAGGACAGATCTTGGGCATTAGATCCAAGCGTGGGGTCTGACCATCGTTGGATCCAGGAGAACCTGAACGTTCTTTAAAGTGAAAGGAGAAGCGGGCTTACAAAATCCCAAAAGTAGGAGGACTGGCCATCTTTGGGCAGGACACATAGCCATAGATCAACATTTCGCTGACTAGAAAGTCAAAGGAAGGAGGTGCTCTAACCCCTTGAACTCGCGATATGCGAGATAGAAAAATGATCTGGACATTCGATCCAAGAAGGATACGTGGGTAAATATCAACATTTCACTGACTGAAAGGTCAAAAGAAGGAGGCACCCTAACCTCTCAAAATCACGATATAATTTTAGTCATTGGATCGAGGACAAATCTGGACCATCAATCCAAGAAGGACATGTGGCAAAAGATCATCCTTTCACTGACTGGAAAGTCAAAGGAACGGGGTTCCCTAACCTCTCGAACTCGCTATATGTGAAATCATAAAAAAATCATAGTCATTGGATCAAGGAAGAATCTGGGCCGTCAGATCCAGGAGGTGAATGTGGCAGATCACGTCAGAAATGACAGGTGGAAGACTACATTAGCAATGAAATGTAGCATGATTAGAAAATGACAAGTGTCAAGATTATTCAACATTTCAGGAGCCTATAAATCACAATTCTAAGTGACACATGGAATCCACATGGATCATGTCATGTCATCGAGTGACATCATTCTGGGAGTTTAGTTTAAGGAGTTTTAGCATCAACACTCCCTCAAAGTCCCGAAAGCTAAAGTTCCGGGGTGGCGGATAGTCATCCGATCACCACATATCACGGACCATTGATATAAAGAGTGAAGCACTCAAATGGCTATCCAGTGGTCATATCTCATGGTCACATCGTCGAGAGATGGAGAGAAGAGCTAGAGAAGCCAAGCTCTATTTCATAGTTCGTGACATGGAGAGTCGAGACGACTCATCAGAGAATCCATGAAATGTGAAATGTGAAATGCCTTCTAGCGTAGGATATGGTCACTGTCGATGGTCATGTGAGGGGAAGGAGCTAAGGTTTGCTAAAATCCATTTTGGGGATTGCGACATCGGAGAGTCGAGATGCCTCAACATAGGATTCCCAAATTACGAATTGCAAAATCCCTTTATGGATAAGTGCTTGGTCATCGTCAGTGGTCACGTGAATGGAAGGAGCTAGCATAGCTAGGCCCGATTCTGGGTATCAAGAATTCAAGAGGAAGGATTCAAGGAGACTCACGGCTTGTGGTCACAGCTAGTGGTCTTTTGGAGAGGCATCCTGCGCTTGGTGCCAGTTCACATAGGGATCATTCACAAGGAACCATTGATCTCTGGTTTCGACTTCCAGTAAGATCTCAGCCATTCAAAGACTCCAACAACCAAAGAATCCATACTTGACTGGTTGTAACTTCCAGAACAAAGTGATGGCATCTGCTAGATAATTCAAAGAGTCTTCAGGGTGATCGATAGAGAATATGAAGAGTCTCGAGGCCAATGCTACTGGAGTGTAGACTCATCATAGAGTCAACTGATATATGGAAGGGGGTCGAAGACTGTTACAAAATGTGAAGCGAAAGGACCTCATGAGAAGTGTGAGTGATGATGAACGTAGCAATGGTATGTTGTGGCATAGCGCATGCAAAAGGCACACGGTGCACTGAGACTATAAAAATGGAGAATAGAGAAAGGATCGTGTCCTTGTTGTTGTGAGTAGTGCATGCATGTAGAAGCATGAGGTGTAGTAGCTGAAGAATAGAAGAAGAAAAGAAAATAAATGTATAGTTGTGAGAAGAAGAGAAAGTTGAGGTGTGCATGATGAGACAGAGGAGATGATTAGAAAGATGAAGAGGATGCAAGAAGGAAGACACTGATGTAGGCAGAGTAGAGAAACATAACAGAATAGTGATAATCCTGGTAATCCAATAACAACTATTTAATCACTGTAATAAATTCACAGAAAGAAAAGTTTTATATTTCAGGGTGGATGGGAGGTGCTACGGAGGACTGTTGTCCTCAAAGGTTCAAGTAGGTGCTTGAATGCAGGGAGTTATAGCTTCCATATTATTGCAGCCAGATAAACCAGGGTGGAAGGGTGGTGTAAGGGAGAACATTGGTTCTCTGATATATAGGTCGGATCCTATATGACTGGATGTGGGTGTTTCCATCCAGTTGGTGCTGGAACATTCAAGGAGTTGGTACTTCTTTCTAGTGGGTGCTAGATAAACTAGAGAGTTGGTGCTCGTAGCAAGTAGCGGCTTGAAAAATAGAGGTGGTATTCTTATTATGAGTTGGTGCTCATAAGAATGATAATGTACAGAATATAATTATCATATAAATAAGAAGAGGTTTTCACCCTTTATGGGTTTCCTTAGGAATATCTGTCTCTGTATTGTACATGTGTGTGATTGATGTTGAATAGTCTACTGCTTATTTATTGTGATCATCATTGAGAGTTTTGTAATGAATTTAAAAATGGATATAATTGTTTCATCAAAGTAACAACGAATTCACCCCCCCCTCTCAGTTGTCCAACAAGGGCCATTTCCCTGACACCCCCCCTCAAACCCAACTATAACAAGGATTATCACAGCCTTGATCCAAACCATTGACCACAAAGGCGTCCCCCTGAAGAAAACAAAGCTCTGATACCAAATGTAGATTTTATCCTTGTAGAATATATAATACAAACAGATATTCAGTAAAAGAACATAAAATATACAATGGAAAATACAAGCATTACACAGAGATTCTTCCCCTGGAAACCAAACCGGGAAACCCAACATATTATATATTCATTCATAGTGATACATTGTTTACAATACAATATACATATAGGATCCAACAGCATCCAAAACCCTAACCAGTGACCTGGATTAGTCAACAACCCTAATTTGTTAACCGGAAATAGAAAACCATCGGCAAAGAAACCATGTGCCGAAGAAACACCTAAAATATGTGACAAGTTTTCCGAGTGAGAAAATGTTTTCTTGAGGGATTTGCTCCTACAACCCTCGTCAAACCCCCTTGCGTGCCTGGTGCATACGCTCATACACTACTACTCACACAAAGAATATAACACATACCCAACAATATTGGATGGTAGTTTGGGTATATTTTTGAGTGGGGGTGGTAGGTGGTAAGAGGAAATAGGAGGGGGGGGGTGTAAAAAATGCTGTGGACATGCCACATTAGGTGGGACCAATGCGAGAGAAACCACTTTTCAAACCCCCCCCCCCCCACCATTAAAGGAAGAAAGTTCAGAAGGTCTGAAAAAATCTAAGGGTTGTTGATCTACACGATGATGGATGTCGTCGATGGAGACCTGTGTGGGAGTTAAAACTACAAGAATTTTTTTTTGTTCACTAGCAAACTTAGGATAAAAATATGTGCTAGGTAGTGGTAAGTTTTATTTTTTTCCACTTTACACCATAAATTTATTTTCCTAAGCTAACATAACCAAAATTAATCAAATAAAGGACATTTTGACATCCCCTTTCAATTTTCATGAGACAAACATCACTAAATTATCTCCTAACCTAGGCATCTAACATTATTAATCCAAATTATGCTCTTGGATTAATTATTACTCGAACCTAACTAATTTGGCCAAGATTAAATAGTTTGGCCAAACTTATTCTCTAACCTATCAACACAAATTCAAAAAGTTTCATCATGATTAGACGGTATGATTCAAACTAAATTTATTTTTGATGGTGTTTTCTTATTTTTCTCTTTTTCTCTTTTTTCTTTTCTTTCTTTTATACCTTCTTTTCATTTTTTTTATTTTTATGTTTTATCTTTTTCTTTTATTTTATTGTAAGTCATTTGCATAACGAAATATTATTTACAATGTAAAATGACTGGAGGAAGAAACTTCAATCACTAGGTGATACTATGAAATATACGGTCATAACAGTGGCTCCACTTGGGGATGGTGCTCTCCTTATGAGGTTCCAAGAACCAACTACCAGTTGCCTTGAATCATCTTCTCTGGTACTTTATGCATCTGATTAGTTTTATTGTAGATGTAAATTTGGTGACAATTGATCAAGGGATTAGGGCCTTATATTTGGGCTTCAACCTCTGATATAGGTCAATCACTCATGACAGAAAAGTAAAATGGTATTTAAAATGAACTGGGTGAGGAATACTTTCATTCTAGTGAAAAATAGTACTTGAGCATTCTTCCATTGACAGGTCCTCCTGGCAGGTCTTCTCCATCCATATCCTTGATAAAAAAATGCATTACTTCCTCTGTAAGCATGGATTATATATGGTCCTTTCCACAAATTCTAAAATTTTCTATTCTTTCATTTCTCTTCATTCCTTGAATCCCATTTCAGTACTTTGTCTCCTATATAGAAGTCATCATCCTTGGTCCTTCTATCATAGATCTTCTTGATATTTTCTTGGATAAATTGAGTTTGGTTGTAGACCTCTTCCATCGACTATTGCAGTTGTATAGTCTGATTAATTATTCTATGGATATCATTTGGTTCTACCTGTACTTCCTGCAGCAATTTCATGATAGGAACACATAAGAAGTGGGAAAACAACATCCATTCCATCGACCAACTGGTATGGGGACATGCCAATTGATCTCTTTGTAGTAAGTCTGTCTTCTCATAGTGAATTCACCAGCTTGTTGTGACATGACTTTTTGTTGTCCTGAAATAATGTTTTGATGATGTTGACCAAAATCTTGTTTGAAGAATATACTAATCCATTTCCCTAAGGGTAATAGGTAGTAGAGTGTCCTAAGGTGATTTGATATTTTCTGCAAAACTCCACCATCTTCTTTTATTTGAATGCTGCAACATTGTCAATGATAAGTTTCCTGGGACATCCAAATCTTGAAAGAATGTTAGTTTCCAAAAACTTAATGATCACAACATTAGTGGATTTCCTTGTGGGTACAACTTCAATCCACTTGGTGAAATCAATGGCTGTGAGAATCCATTTGTGCTAGCATGATGATGGTGGATAGATTTCTCCAATGAAATCCAAACCCCATTGTTGAAAAGGAGTTTCAACTGAAATTGGTTTCAAGGGTAAAGGAAGAAGTTTCCTTTTTCCTTCAAAGATTTGATAGCTATGACAGGAGGTCACTTTCTTGTGGACATCTTCAAATAATGTTGGCCAATAAAAACCAGCTCTTAGAATTTTTTTAGCAGTGGGCTTCTAGTTCAAATGTCCACCAAAATCTCCTTCATGAAATTCCTGCAAAGATTTATCAACCTCATCTTTCAACAAACAGTTTAGTAGAATCCCTCCAACATCTTTCCAATACAAATTTTCATTTTAGATACAATACTTCATATCTTTGAGTTTAAGAAATATAGCCTTAGTCTTGGTTTTACCAAGAGGATCTTGTAAATGATGTAAAACAAAAATCAGGTCTGCATACCAGGGAAAGGTTGAAAAAACCTCTTTAACTTGTGGAGTCACCTTCTCTTCTTGTTCATCCACTGCAGCTAGAAAATTAATATCCAAACAATGAAAATTGGACTCAACCATCAATTTAGCTAATCCTTTACCCTTAATGAGATTGTTTGGTTTGATCTCAATATCGTATTTAAGGATAAAAGAAATCAGTTTACCCCTTTTCCATTAGGATTGTCTTGGGTCAAAATATCTTTTACCACAGAATTAGGGACATAAGAAATAATGTGCGAGTGGAGAATATATAGTTTGAAATCTTTGATTTCTTTCACCAAAGGGAAATATTTATTTTCCCTGATGTTATAATTCAGTGAAACATATCTCAAGTATTTACTGAAGAAAGAAATAGGTTTTTCATGGTCTTCATTATTCTTCTGCAAAAGAATTGTTGCAATAGTATGCTCAGAGGAAAAAGAGAAAAGAAGGAAATATTTTGTGTAATCAGGGATGATAAACACACAGGATTGTGTTAAGCCTTGTTTCACCTGACCAAAGGAATGTTTTTCTTCTATGGTCCATTTTATTTTTTTGTATTTTTTCAACATATTTGTTATATTTCTGAGCGGTTCTTCCAAGTTAGGGATACATCTTCTTAGAAACTTTATTTTTCCAACGAAATATTGTAATTATTTTATGTTTTTGGTATGATCTATTTTTTGAATGGCTTCAATTCTGGTAGGATCAATTTTAATCCCATCCTTTGATATGATATGTCCAAGAAATTGTCCTTCTTCTAGACCAAACAATTTTTTCTTTGTACTAAGTGAAATTCCAAATCTCCTACATTTTTTGAAAAATCTTCTCAAGTGTAGCAAGTGTTCTTCATCTGTTTTTGAAAAAATAGTGACATCATCGAGGTATATAACAATGAATCTTCCAAGTTCATACATGAAATAAATATCCATTGCTCTATGAAATGTAGCCCCAACATTCATTAAACCAAAAGGCATTTTCACATACATGACAGTTCCCCAAGGTGTAGTACACGTTGTTTTATCTTCATCATCAGGGTGGACTAAAACTTGGTTGTAGCTAGAAAAACCAGCTAACAGAGAAATTCTACTAGACTCAACTACCTTCTACAAAATATGGTCCATTTTTGGCAAGGTATAGTTTTCTTTGAGAGAGACTTTATTAAGGTTTATAAAATCAATGCACAGTCTGATTTCTCCACTCTTCTTCGTGGTTGGAACTAAATTGGACACCCATTTAGAAAATCTTAATGGGACAATGATTTTAACATCATACATCTTTTTTTTTTTCTTTTCAATCAGAGGCATCAACTTTGGGTTAATTCTCCTAAGTTTTTTCTTAAAAGGATTTTGATCTTATTTTATGGGAATTTTATGTTGTATAATGCTAATGTCATAATATTTCAGATCTTCATAGCTCCATGCAAAAACATCTATAAATTCTTTGAATAATGCTATATATATATATATATATATATATATATATATATATATATATATATATATATATATATATATATATATATATATATATATATATATATATATATATATATATTTGACCAAGAGGTAAATATTTTGACAGTTTAATCATCTTTGGTTTTGTTTCAGTTCCTATGTTGCAGTCTTCAAATTCCTTTCCAGTAGGTTCAATTTTAGGTTTTTTAGCCACATCATCAAAATCAAACAACTCTTCCAAAGGGACTAATCCTCTAGGAAAAATGTTATCTTTCAATTGAAAAATATCCATATCTTCTTGTTTCTTATTTATTTCTTCTAAACCTATATTATCTACATTTTCCTTTTCATCATAACTATCAACATCTATATTGGCACATTCAAACTCATTCCTTGATTGCAAAAAAAATTCAATTTGTTCATCATTTCCAAAAACTTGCCAATACTTGATGTTGTCTAGAACATCGTGTCTGTACTTCAGTTCAACTATATACTGGTGATTAGGATGAAATGGTATCTTACAAGTACTTTATGAGGGTAGCCAGACCATCAACAAGAATGTTTTGGTCTCTAGGAATGGATAGCAAATCATATCCAGTAAAGAACTGCAGAAAATCGAGGACACCATTTATGTAGGATCTCAATCTTGTGTGTTTACTAGAGTATTCACCTTTGATCCATTTTATTATGAGTTCAGAATCAACCCTGATTGAAATTCTCTTAGCACCAAGTTTCTTTAACAATTGTAAACCTAGCATTAAGGCTTCATACTCAGCTATATTTTTGGTACACTGAAAATCCAACTTGTAGGAATGACTTTCTGTATGATTTGTTTTTGTATTAGAAACCCACATGATAGGTCATGATCCTTCCTTACTAACAACACCATCAAAGTATAAAATCCAAAGATGTTCCTTTGGTTCATCATATTGTAACATCATTGTATTGTCTTCTTCAGGGGTTGTTTTGTTTCCCTCGGAGTTATAAAAATCATCCTCCAAATTTTGAATTTGTCTTTCCATTTCTCCATCATTGTATAAAATAAAAGAATCAAGGTCTGAATGAACATAATATAAGGGATAATTATGTGGTTTATCCTGACTACTGACCATGTATTTCATCAATGTCTCCCTATATAATCTTTTCTATTGACCAAATAATGCGATGGTGGCATAAGACATGTCTAGTTGAAGGGTACCTTGTAACTTGGCTCCCCATGAGAGAGATAGTAACATGCCATAATTAGGAGGTATGTCTGCAACAACTATGTCCATTAGCATGCTCTTGGCTGGTATTTGTGCTAACGTAACACACAAATCTTTGATAAGACCTATGCATTTTACATTGCTTGAATCAAAAGAATATAAATCCTTGTAAGGTCTAGTCATATCAAGTCCTATTTTTTCCATAAAAACCTTAGGCATAAGGTTGTGGGAAGCACCAGAGTCCATCATCGCATTGTGCAAAGTTTTATCATGAATGTTTAAACTAATATAAAATGGAGGAAAAACACAACTTTTAGATTTTCCATCAACTTCAGGCCCAAACAATAACTCTGGTTCATCATTAGCAATATTTATTGTATCTGTACCTGCCCCTATATTCAGAGCTTTCATTACTTGTGATATGTAAGAATTCTTATTCATTAACTCTGTTAGAGGAATGGGTATCTTAAGTTTTTCCAATTCACTTTCAAAGTTGAACAAGGTTTGAGTCTTATTTTGGTTAGAGGGATATGATTTCTCAACCACATTCTTTTGTGAAGTCTCTTTGGGCTCGCTGGTAGAGGGAACATCCGTTTGAGATATTTGTGAGACAAAATCAGAAGTTCTTTTGGTTTGGGCTTCTGCGTTTTTCTTAGGGGGCATGTCAGGAACTTTCTTGGCAGTTGTGTAAGTTGTCGTTTTAAAGTCAGAATTTTTCTTAGTTGGATTATCATTAGAATTATTACTTATCAGGTTATACTGCCTATGAACTTCGATAATTGCATTTTCAAAAGCATTTTTTTCTGATTCTTCCTCATAAACTTAAGTTTTTGAAGGAAGGAAAATATCATGTTCTTATTGGGTAAGAAAAATAGAATCATTATCATTTATTCCCATTAGATTAATGTGAACATCATCAAGCCCCTCAATTGTTTATTCCCATTCATCAACATAATTCTCTTGAAAAGGAGGCCTAATCTGTTGATATGGGTCTCTTTGTTCTCTTGGTTCTCTTGGTTCTCTTTGTTTGATTTGGGGTGGATTTCTCCTAAAATTAAGATTTATGATTTGGGGACCAAGTTGATTTTCTCTTGGTGGATTCTTATCAGTGATGTCTAATATTTCTATGATTCTTTCCATAGTTCTTAAAAAGGAGTCTATTTTCGCATCAACGGAAGAAGTAGATGGTTCATCTTTGATATTTACTCTCCTCTATGTTCTTTGTCTAGCTCTCTTAGCTAATAGGTTTTCCTCTACACTCACAACACATCTTTTCATTTCTTCCAAAGTTGTAGGGTTTCTCTCTCTCAATTGATAAGACATGTCAACATCAAAACCATCAGGGAATTTGATCAAAGCTAATCCTTGAGTAGGTTTAATGTTTGTTGGAATTGCATTCTAAATACTATTAAATCTAGTGCAATAATACTGTACACTTTCCCCTTGATTGATTTTAATGCTTTCATATTCAGATAAGATTTGAAGTGGATTTTTCTTAAATTCCCACCTATTGAGTAAAGATTGGTGAAAGGCAGTAATGTCATTCAGGCTAGCAGCTGGTAAGGCTTTGAACCATTTCCTAACTTATCCATTTAATCTTTGGGAAAACAATATCATTTTGACATCTTTCTCATCTACTTCTTGCAGGTCAAAGAATTCATTCATCTTTTCAAGATGTTTTTGTGCAGTCATGCTTCTAGTGCCATCAAATGGAGGAATACTAGTTTGATAATCCTGGGGAATATTGTGTAAGGGAGCAACCAAAATGAGGGTACCATATCTTGCTACCATGATTGGTGTAGGAGGAAGGATAACAAATAATCTTGTGGAAAGTGGGGTTGCAGGGAATCCTGTGACATGATGGATCACAACATATGAAGTTGTTGGAAAAGTGGTGGAATATATGGAAGAAGTAGGGATGGAAGATATAGGATGAACTAATTGAGGATTGATAGAGGATGCAGATATGGACAAAGAATAAATATCAATGGATTGTTGAATGTAGGATTTATTCAAAGCTTGATCAAAGTCTGAGGCTAGATCTTGTAACTTCTAAAAATATTGAAGGATTTGTTGATCAAGATATTATCCAGGAGAGTGTCTTTCAGATGTTTTAGGTGGAAGGATAACTTGATCTAGAACCGTTTCATCCACAAATCTATCATATTTGGTTCTGAATAGGCTATGATCAAATGGTATATCAAACTGGATATCTTGGATTGTGAAAAAATTCTCTGGAAGAGAGGTTTCCCTAGGAGGAGGACTACTAATCCCTTAACTTTCTACTAAACTTCTTCTTTTGATCGATTTTTTAGGGTCATTTACTACTTTTACAGGTTCTGGATTAGGATGATATCTGGTGTGAATTATTTTTGGAGCCATAACTTAAACTGGGAAAATCCTAATTAATTATTTACAAATTTACTACTTTTAGGGTCATTTACTACTTTTACAGGTTCTGGATTAGGATGATCTCTGGTGTGAATTATTTTTGGAGCCATAACTTAAACTGGGAAAATCCTAATTAATTATTTACAAATTTACTACTTTTAGGGTCATTTACTACTTTTACAGGTTTTGGATTAGGATGATATCTTGTGTGAATTATTTTTGGAGCCATAACTTAAACTGGGAAAATCCTAATTAATTATTTACAAATTTACTACTTTTAGGGTCATTTACTACTTTTAGAGGTTTTGGATTAGGATGATATCTGGTGTGAATTATTTTTGGAGCCATAACTTAAACTGGGAAAATCCTAATTAATTATTTACAAATTTTAACAACCTCTGAACATTTATCTCTTGAAATTGTAGATCTTTGATTGTCCATAAATAAATTTTTCTTACTTAGGGAAGATAATTCATAAAGTTGGAAAAACATTTCAGTCCCCAGTATGGTTGCCACTATGTTATCACTCTGTAATTTCTAGAGGTTGTAGAAGAAAAGAAAAAGGTAACTACCAAACCACTTTGGAAGATGAGATATATCCTGCCAACTTCAGAGAGGGATATTTCTATAAGATTTAGATTTGTTGGAGTTTTAAAATGTTAGGCTAGTTATGACAGTTCGAGTTTTGTTTGTTTGTTTATAATAATTGGATGAAAGAATATTAATTTTCCATTGGGCTATGGGGTCTGTACTTAAAGATGAGGATCATTTTCATATTTTTATAAGGTTGTCTCCATAGTGCAGGGTAGTAATATTGATGGATCTATTTGAATCAAACGGAAAAAATAAGACGGAAAAAGGGGGAAAGTCCACTAAGCAGAGGAGCAATTAAGAATTACTTCACTCAGTTTCAGATGAACAACATGAATATCATTAAAAAACGAGATATATAGTATAATGAAATAAATTCTGTTCTTTAGACTTTCTTTTAATGATTAGAATTAGAAAAACATGCAATGATCACAGAGAATGAAAAGACATTTGACAAAGAGAGAAATCACATCACCAACAATCTGAAACAAGAATCCTGTGAATAAGCCTCTTTTATTACTAGTCGACCCTTTGAAAAATTACACAATAGCTCTTTGGTGCAAAAATCAACCCTCAATACTTCGAAGGGACAAGTATTTATACAAATATTTACATCATATACTGTCATAAATGATTAGGATATTGTGGAGGAATATCTAACTAACTAGGTCTCTAAATAAAAATATAGGGATTTGTAGATTTTCTCAGATCTCTTGTGTTGATTTGGTGGCAGTGGTTGATGACTCATCTCTTTGACTCTAAAAGGCTGCTCCATGTTTATTAGAACACCAAAACTGTCTTCACTCATGTAATGTGCATAGATATTCCCACCTCGTTTTACCTAGGATGGAAATATTGAGTAGTTTTTTGTATATTTCATCCATTTCTATATATTTAGCAAAGGTAGGCTTAGTGATGAAGATATGTTTAATATCATGTTGAATACTCAAGTCTAACTGCAGTGTCTCCAACAAAGCTTTAGAATTAATGCTTCCCTATATCCTTTCAAACTTTGAATTGTCCTTTGCCACTGTGCTCACTTTATTCTAGTAATTAGGAATCATGATCAATTTATCATTCAGTACTAACAATCCATGAAGCCCTTTCTTGTGGATCACCTCAAACTTACTGAAGAATCTTTGCACACCTATGTCCATCCCTTGATATTTTTATTCAAGTTGCAACATCAATCCTTTCTTATTCAGGACCTTCTTGATCTCAAGGATGGTCTCTATTATGTCCTCAATTTCTAGTTCTTCTAACTCCTACTTATTTTTGGAGTTTAGAAATCTAATAAGTTCAATTGCCTATGTGGGTTTTTCTCCTAATTCTTCCTTGATGATATCAATTTCTCCCTTGGATTTTTGTACTAATTCACGCTGTTGAAAATTGATCTGTATGGATGGCTAGATTTCTAACATTGACTTGCTGGTATCTATCCAAATGTTTTCCTTAGCTTGGGATAAGGTATTTTCCATGGCAGTCTCTTTCCCTAGTTGCTGTAATTGTTGACTAAGACTTTCAGACTTATGCATCTCTGCTTGGTGACTGGCCTAGAACATTGACTTCAACTGCTACAAGTTCTTTACCTCTTTCTGTAGTTTTCTGATCTCTTCCCCTTGGATGTACATGTCTTCCATGGATTTTACAAGTTTGTGAGATGCATCTGAAACTTGTACTGGGATTGCTGATGGAATTTATGTTATTGTGGATGCTTATGTTGTTCTGATTCCCTTCAGAGGGACTACCTCCATTGGGATCATGCCCATATGCACATTTTGTTCCTTTTCCTTTATCAATTTATCTATTTCTTCTTCCATTTCTTGTATTTGAGCATTATGTTACATGATTAGCTTTATCATTTCTTCTTTGTAGCCTTTAGTCTCAACCACTTATTTGGCTTGTTAATCTTATGTAGCTGGAAGCTTAAACTTCTTTCTCAGAAATTATATATCAACATTATTATTTTTTAATAACTCCTCTACTTCCTTGACATTTGTTTGGTCATAACCAATGTTTATCACCAATTCTTCTAATGATTTGATTTTGTTGTCCTTGGCCAAATAAGAGATCTTCTCCCTATCTAATTGGGACTAAATATTGTTCAGGGATACTTGCAAATTATAAGCAATCATTGAGGTATTTGTCAAGGTTGATAATATCATCTCTCATGTCTTTCTATGCATATCCATCTCATCCACTGGATGGACATCCTTTACATCAAATTCAAAGGAAGTCTTATTATAGTATGCAGTTGTTTTAGGATGGGGAACTTGTGCTTACAAGAATGCCATTTGAATTCTTCCTCTTTCCGTGTCAAAGGATGAAAACAATATGTGTTGAGCAATGGATTTCTTCTTTGAGAACTAAGCATAGGTTCTACGGTTGAGGAGCTCATTTCTGTAGTCTTTTAATGACAAAAATCAGCAAATGATTTTTTTGTCAAAAACTTAGCAACCTAGAGATAATTTTCTTACATGAACTTCATCAATTCATAAACCCACATTCAAAAATTACCATAAGAAAAAATAAACATTTCTAAGAAAAATAAAAACAAAAATAACAGTGTGGACAACAACCCATAACACCCATAAATTTAGGCAAACTCCAGGGAAACCCCCAATGTGGTAAACCCCAATGAGAGAGAGAGAGAGAGATCTATTATTCAACTTTCAGGAAAGTACATTACAGCAGTAAAACCACATTTCTAGCCAAGAGAAATACCTCACAGCATCAAAATTGTCCCAATAAATTATGCCTTGAAAATCATGCCAAATACGTACTGTTGTACAGCCTCTTTCGTACCTCATTTTTCATGCTCACGGTCAGCTATACGGATTGTTTCATACGTCCCAGAAACAACGAACAAAACCTCAAAAACCACACCCAAAAATGCCTCGATTTATGTGCCAAATTTGTACGACTATACAGACTGTATGGATCCATACAGTACGGCCTCCCAGAGTAGAAAAATAATTCAGCCAAAAACTCACATAAAAATTCATCTTGTGATTCATGCCCTCCTTATTCTTGGGAAATGTGCCCTCCAAGCTACTCACTTTCCTCTCTCAAGCTTACTCATAAAATCTCTCTAACTCAACTCATCTCATCCTCTTGGTGTCTTGCTCACTACCCAATACATTCTTTTATAATCTGAAAATGACATTTTTCCCCTAAAGTGTCTTTTCACGTTCCCCAACCCTAAATCCAAAGGCCAAGATTAGATCTTGCCTTTTTGAAGATCAAGGTCATGATCCATTCCCTCCAAAATGAATCACTTAAAATATTAAAGTGATTTTAGTATATCACATAAGTGCTTTATGAAAATAAAGTTACTTTAAAAATAGAAGGTACACTTTATTAAAAAGTCATTTTAATAAAATAACCACTTAAAACAAATTTATAAAAACTATTACAAAGTTAAGTGCCTGGTAGTGTAAACATTAAGGTAACATCCGCATACAAGACAAAACATACGGAGTACCTCCTGAGATAAAAATCTAACACTCCTCTTAGCGAGGGATGTACTCGCTGCCATCTCCATCATCTGGTCCCATCACACTGTGCTCTGTACAATCTCCCTCTGAACTTGGAGCCATCCTCAACACCTGCATAGAACACGAACTAGAAGATCTTCTCTTGGAAACATCCTAGAACCCTGATCTCACTTCATCTTGAGCATTGGTTCGATCAACCTGGCTAAGCCTCTTGCCAGTGTTCAGAAGAGACTCACTCTCTTCTCTCGAAATGCAAGACTAAAATATTGGTGCCACCACAGTCTCAGAATCCTCCTCACACTCCTCATCCGATGATGAATCATACATCGAAGTTTTTTCTCTCAACAAATACAACCTGTCCACTCAGTTACTGATCAAATGCATCTCTACCGGGTCCACTCCATGCCTGTAGATAAAGACATGTTCCCTCTTGAACAATATGAAATATCCTACATCCTCCAAGGCTGAGAATAAGAGCAAGTTAACCCTCAAACCTGGAACAAAGATAAATACATCAAGCTCCAAGAGTCCCCCAAACTCGAGTTGGAATATAACATTCCTAGCTCCACGTATGGCTTTCACCATACCACCTTCATTTACCACTTTTCAGCCATGATCAATCTCAATGAAATCTAGGAATACTCACCAAATTATCGTCATGTTTCTAGAGGCTCTGTTATCCAAAATCGATATGATATCACCTTCAAATCCTCCGTTGCCGACACTAGAAACTAGGTTCAACAAAGAAAATTATCTATCGAAATTGATGCAAAGTCCTCCATGGCTGTTGTAGCAGCTGTCTCAGGCCCTTTTGGTTCCTTCTTCTTCTTCTTACTCTTAGGAAAATGAGAGGCAAGGTGCTGCAATTGTTTACAACAATAGCATCTGAATTTACTCAATTCCCTTCCAGAACTTCCTTTCTTATTGCTCTTAGCAGTAAGAGAAACATTCTCATCAACTCTATCTATCTTATGTTCACTTCTCTGAGATCTTTCTCGGATCTCCTCCTGAGTGAAATCATCCTTTCACGAAGACTTCCCATTCCTTGGTGAAGTCATTTAAGGCTATTCTCACCAACTCAGAATCTGTAATGACCTATCCAAAATCTTCCAGCTCATATTTTACTTGATCCACCCGGGTAAGATAAGAAGAGACACTCTCATCCTTACCCATCTTAGTATCATGAAACTTAGCCTTCAAGGCCATCTTCTGGTTCTCGTTCTTCACCTCAAACAATTTTTTAAGTGCATCCCACATATCCTTGGCAGTCTTTTTCTCAACCAAGTGTGGGATAAGGTGATCCTTCACCCCATCTAGAATAATCCTCTGATCTTTGGATTCCTTGAAATCATTCAATTCCAAAGAAATAGGATCTATTGCAGGAGGTGCCACAACAGAATTGACGTAGTTATAGTTTTTTTTCTCCTTGAGAACAACTGACAATCAGACCTTCCAATGCAAATAGTTGTAAATTCCATCTAACCAATCCTCATATCTAATGCTTGTAGCCATATTCCATGTCACAAATCAAGGAAAAAAATCACACCCTTTTGCCCAAAAATCACACTAGCCATTGTTAGAGACAAAGCTTTAATACCATGTATATTTTTAATGACAAAAATCAGAAAATGAAATTTCTGTCAAACACTTAGTAACCTAGAGATAATTGTCTTACATGAACTTCATAAATGCATAAACCCACATTCAAAAATTACCATAAGAAGAAATACACATTGCTAAGAAAAATAGCATCGGAAATAACACAGTGGACAACAACCCATAACACCCAGAAATTTAGGCAAATGCCAGGGAAAATCCCAATGTAGGGAAACCCAATGAGATATATATATATATATATATATATATATATATANAAGATATATATATATATATATATATATATATATATATATATATATATATATATATATATATATATATATATATATTATTGATCTTTCAGGAAAGTACATTACAACAACAAAACCGCATTTCTATCCAAGAGAAATACCTCACAGCACCAAAATTGTCCCAATAAATTTTACCTCGAAAAGCATGCCAAATCTGTACTGTTGTATGGCCTCTTCTGTACCTCATTTTTCATGCCCATAGTCAGTTATACGGAATGTTTCGTACAACCCAGAAACAATGAACATAACCTTCAAAACCATGCCCAAAAATTGCTCGATTTCCATGCCAAATCCGTACGGCTATACGGACTACACAAAATTGTACGGACTGTATGGATCTGTATAGTACGACCTCCCACAACATAAAAATAATTTGGCCAAAAAATCACAGAAAAAATTATCTTAGGATTTGTGCCCTCCTTCTTCTTGGGAATGTGCCCTCCAAGTTGCTCAGTTTCCTCTCTCAATATTAATCAGAAAATGTCTCTAACTCAATTCCTCTCATCTTCTCGGTGTCTTTCTCACTACCCAATACATTCTTTTATAATATGAAAATGACATTTTCCCCCCAAAGTGTCTTTTCACCTTCCCCAACACTAAATCGAAAGGCCAAGATTAGATCTTTCCTTTTTCAATATCAAGGGTCATGATCCATTCCCTCCAAAATGAATCACTTGAAATATTAAAGTGATTTCACTTTATTACATAAGTGCTTTATGAAAATAAAGTCACTTTAAAAATAGAAGGTACACTTTAATAAAAGAACCACTTAATTTTTTTTTATAAAAACTATTACAAAGTTAAGTGCCTTGTAGTGTAAACATTAAGGTAACATCCACATACAAGACAAAACAAGCGAAGTACCTCCCGAGCTAAAAATATAACAATTTCTTTTCTTGATTTGTTTATACTTGTCAAAAATGTTTGACTCTATTTTCCCATGAGTTGATTCAGCTGTCAGAGTAGTGTATGGGTGTCTTTGAGATGTTGGTGATGATGTAGACACTATAAACTTATTGTCTTCATAGGTTGAAGAATGTGGTCCCTCTAATACTATGGTGGACTACATTTCTCCTTCCTTGAGCAAGTCTGGTTTATGACTGGTTTTGGACCTCTTTCTGTAAACTTGGAAATCCTATGTTGATACCTCTGTGACTGAATGAGAAAACACATTTATTAATATCTTCCCTACTTTCTTTTAGGGTGTGTTAGTATGTGAAGCAGTTACAGGGGAAGGTTGTTCCTCTATTTCTAGTAATGTGTTCTCCTACCACTTTGCCTAGTTCATATATTTTTCCATCTCGTGCTTCTGTGTGTGAGATTAAAAAGTGATTCTTTGTTTGGCTCTGAGTTCAGAGATGACACCAAGAGTGGGTCATATTCCCAAGTGTCACTCAGAGTAAACCTCATTTTTTTCAAGAGGTTATCTACTTCTTCTCCTATTGATCTGTTGTTGCAGATGAAAGTGCCAATCTGAGTCTTGATCCTGAGATGGGACTTCTTCTTTGTTGCAACAAAGTGTATGTAATATGAATTCACCATTTTCCTTATGTATTCTAGTGCAAAAATATTCTCTAGAAGGTATTTGGTTAATATGTAAGGAGGCATATCACACCCATATACTCTTATATTTGTGTGGCTTTTCTATAAATACCAATCCCTTGTCTTAGCTTGATCAGAAAGGTGTAAGAATCTCTAAATATATTCATTGATCCATGTCTCTATGTTGTTGTTTGGCATGCAAACAACTAGGTGAAAGAAGTCGTCTATGAAGTCCTTGAAGTTGTACTCTATTGAATTTTTTCTCACCAATGAGATCCATGAGGTCAATGACTGTGGGCTTCCTTCCTGGTTTAATTTCTAAAGTGCACAGGGAAACTTGTTTGACTGAAAAAATAAGAACATGTAAACCATAATTGAGGAATATCTGAACATCTCTTCAGTTGGAAATCCAAATAGCTGATCATGAATTTTATCAACCAAAAATTGACTGAAATTAAATTTAAGTGAAACTCTTTCTTCTGTGGAAAATATGGATAAAAAAGATAGAATAGGTTTATCTACCCATTCATCTTAGAAATAACCTAACAGGTAAGAAATAATGGAAATGATATGGTTTTCTTTGACAGTGAAGATGGAAGATGAGTAAGGGGGAATTTTTCTTGGGCAATTGGGCATCTTCTGGGAGAAAAATCTCAAAAATATGGGCTCTTTGGGGGAAAGTGAGTTTTTGGTATATGTCATTTAGGGATTCAATGTAAAATGGGACAAATTAGTCGTTTCTATGGATTTTCAACATCTGGTCAATGGCTTCAGAGGTGACCGTGAATAGAGTTTCTCTAGAGGAGGAGACAATGGCCCTTTGGCTGGGTGAATAGCGAGCTTGGAATCTCAGGGAAAATTCAGGAAAATGGTGGGTTTTGGGGAACATGTACAGAGGTAAATTGGACTCCCAGAGTCCAATTTCATCACTTTGGTCCAGAAAGATGTGTTTTACCCATGGGTGCAATTTGAAGAAGTTGAATTCTCACTTTGACTCTATGATTTTATAATCTTTATCCACCAGAGGGATGTGGTCTAGATCAACAAGAGGGGGAAGGATTAGGTTCTCAGACGTATAAGATGATTTGGCCTCGGGGGCCATGATTGAAAAAATTTGAGGTAAAGTAATGGTGGGACTGTAATTGCCGGGGGAAAATACGTCTGTCAACGGTGAGAAGTCATCGTAGTTAGCTTGACAACTTGGTTCAACGCATTTTCCATAGTTTCTGTATCAACAAATGGACTTATAGGGTGATGAAACATGGTTTAAAGGTGTACAATATGTTTCCTTTATGGTGCGGTGTGGTTACATGGTCGTTAATAGTCATAGGGAGTGTTTTAATTGGGTAAAAGGTATGTATGAGGGGACAAATGGCAGGTAGAAATACGGTTACGATGGTAGAGTGAGGTGAGTGGCATTAGATGGTGGTTTTGGTAGATTTCGGAGGTGGGGGTAGGTGGTAAGAAGGAATAGGAAGGGGGTATTTGAAATGTTGTGGACGTGCCATGTTAGGTGGGACCGACATGGGAGAAACAACTTTTCGGACCCTCCCCCACCGTTAAAGGAAGAAAGGTCAAGGGGGGTCTGAAAAACATTGAGGGTCATTGATCTACGTGATGATGGATGCCACCGATGGAGGCTTGTGAAGGAGTTAACACTACACGACAAAGTGTCTTGTCTGCTAGCAAACTTAGGATAAAAATATGCACTAGGTAGCGCTAAATTTTCTTTTTTGCCACTTTACACCATAACTTTATTTTCCTAAGATAACATAACCAAAATTAATCAAATAAAGCATATTTTGACATCCCCTTTCAATTTTTCATGAGACAAACATCACTAACCTATCTCCCAACCTAGGCATCTAACATTATTAATCCAACTTAGACTCTTGGATTAATCATTATTGTAACCTAACTACTTTGGCCAAGATTAAACAATTTGACCAAACTTATTCTCTAACCTATCAACACAAATTCAAAAAGTTTGATCATAATTAGACAATATGATTCAAACTAAATTTATTTTTGATGGGGTTTTCTTATTTTTCTCTTTTTTCTTTCCTTTCTTTTATACCCTCTTTTAATTTTTTCTATTTTATCTTTTTCTTTTAATTTTATTTTATTGTAAATAATTTGCAGAATGCAATATTATTTACAATGTAAAATGACTTGAGGAAGAAATATCAATCACTAGGTGACATTATGAAATATAGGGTTATAAAACCTTCCATACCCTGCGCACCAAGATGGGTATGAAAGACTTCGAACAAAATTTGGTTCTGAAATACCGTGGGGCTCTACAAAGATACATCCAAACTGAAATGGATTTCCTGGACATCTCATCACTCGGTTCTTCTTATCGATGTGCTGTTAAAATAGAGACAAATTTTAAGCACCAGAACAAATGGGAGTTCAGGTCTGTGAATCTGCAACAACCAAGGTATAATAAATACATCCCTAACAAACATCACCTCATAAACCAGTCCAAGCCATTTGAAAAGAAGGGTCATGGAAACACGAAGAAGGACACTAGAAAATGGTGTGATTTACACAAAACCCCTGTCACAACACCGATGAATGTCGCTCAAAATAGTCATTGATGGCTAAGATAAAAGACAAAGAGCCAAACCCTGATTCATAATTTGATTATGAAAATACTGATAGAAGATAGATCATCGATGCAGACCCCACTTCTATTGTTGTGAATGGAGAAATTCAACCAGAAGAACAAAAATATTATGAAGAGGGGGTGATCCTTTTTCATTCATAGATATGGGTGAAGGGGACCCCATTGCATTTTATTTTTGATAGAGGAAGGTAGAAGAACCTCATCTAATAAAAGGTCATCAAACAATTCAGATTGTCGACAACACCACACCCAAAACAATACAACATCAGGTGGCTTCTCCAGGGACGAGATATTCATGTCAGCCAGTAGTGTTGATTTTCATATGGAATCCGTCCCTTCAAGGATGAGGTATTATGTGATGTTTCACCCTTGGATGTCTGTGATATTCTCTTGGGACAACCATATATGCGGAAGTTCCATGTTATTTATGAGTCTCGACCCCGTAGTTTCATTGTTACTCTAGGGGGTCATCTCTACAGGATACCAGAGGAAATTATGACTCTTGTCCCACCTAAACAATGCTGCAAAGTAGTATCTCATACTACACAATTAATCTTCTTCATATTATGTTCAAAGCATGAACATAAGAACACCACCACAGCCTCAGTCCAAGCACCTTCTATCCAACAGAAGCAGGTCGAAAATATTGCAGCAAAGTGTAAATATTCCTTTTGCACATAGGAATATCATGTATCCAGACTGGTTAAAAAGTTCAAACCCTTCCAACCACATGTTTGTGACAACCTTCAATAAGCTAAGCAATGCAACTTCTCCAACAAGGCAAGCAACTCATCAAGATGCAGATTCAGTAAATTCTTTTCCCTCTCCCACAAGAGCTCAACAAAATGGATACCATTTCTTCCTGAGGAGGGAACATTTATCCAGGTGGATATCAGTGTCCACCCACCTTTTTCAACTGGATGAAAACAATTTTCTGGCAATTTTGGTAATTTACTATTTTTAGCAGTTTTTAATTTCTAAGGCCATTTTTAGGGCATGAATGAAGTTTTTTCGGTATAAAGCTTATCAATGATATCCAAAGGCTCTTATTGAGACCCAAAATTTATCTCCTCAATTATACCTTTCCAACGAGCTATTGTGCACCCCAAACAAAGATCGTATGCCAAAGTTACGCCCCTGGGAAGTTGATACACCAAACTACCCAAAACAGGGTCCACAAAATTGTTGGCTTTTCATCTTTTGGGGTTAGGGTTTTGGATTTTATTTATGATAAAAAGGCCTTTGGAGCCTCTTTGTAAAATCATCTTCTTGCAAATGCAAGTAGGGGAAACATCTCTTCTCATATATAAGTTGCCACCATTCTAGTGAGTCTTTCACTATGTATTTTTACAGTCTTTGTACATTTTCACTCATTAATAGAAAATTGTGTATTACTGTATCTATGTCTTTATGGTTGCATCTATGATACATTTATGTTATATTATTGGATATCCAAGATATCTATGTACATTAATTTATCATATCTCCTCTCTCATTTCGTACACAAAATAATTTGGATCAGTGGTATCATAGTAGGATGCTCTGGATTGTTTTTCAGTGCTTTTCCCCGACGAGGTCCGAGTATAGCAAGTTGGGTCTCAATCTTGTCTCTCTTGAATAAAATCTCACTCGCATGTCCAAGAAACCCTCCATGGTGGAAGAAAATAAAAATGATAGAGCAGACAATTCTATTAATTTTTTGCTTGAGCTAGCTCTCACACGACAGAGGGATGAAATGATGGAGAATTTTTCCCACATCCTTGTATGCCTGCCGATAACAAAAGGAGCATCTCCATCAAGCGGACACTATGGAAGTACCTCGCCTTTCAAGGTACAAGTTAATTTTTATATTCCCATATTTGAAGGACAAATAGATCTGAATTCCTTAGAAAAATGGTTAAATCTCCTAGAAGGTTATTTCTCTGTTCATAATTTCTCTGATAGGGAAAAGATCAAATTCACACTCCTTAACATTGTCCCCCATGTACAACATTGGTGGGAAAATTACTGGGAGAAAATTTCCACAGAGGAGTCTAGAATATATGGGGCTGAGCAAACTTGGGGATTTTTTGTGGATGTTGTAAAGAAACAGTATTACTCCATTGGAAACTATGAGGACTAGTACATGAGATGGACCACACTGTGGCAAGAAATCGGCCAAGAAGTTCCAAAGTTCACCAATACCTTCCATACCTTGTGCACTAAGCTAGGTATCAAAGACTCTAAATGAAATTTTGTTTTGAAATACCATGTGGATCTACATAGATACATCTAAACTGAAATGGATTTTCTGGACATCTCATCACTCGGTTATGCTTATTCATATGTTGTTAAAATCGAGAAGAATTTTAAGCACCGAAAAAAATTGGAGTTCGGGTCTATGAATCCGAAAAAACCAAAGTATGAGAAAGACAACCCTAACAAACATCACCTAGAAAACTAGTCCAAACCACATGAAAATAAGGGTCACAAAAAGACGAAGAAGGACAATGGAAAATGGTGTGATTTCCGCAAAATCCATTAGCACAACACCGATGAATGTCTCTCAAAATATTCATCAGTGTCCGAGATAAAAGACAAGGAGACAAACCCTGATTCATAATTTGATCATGAAAATACTAATAGAAGAAATATCACTGATGCAGACCCCACTGCTATTGTCATGACCACAACAATTCAACCAGAAGAACCAATAGATTTTGAAGAGGGGGAGCACCTTTTTTATTTACAAATGTGGTTAAAGGGGACCCCGTTGCATTTTATTTTTGATAGCGGAAGACATAATAACCTCATCTCAGCAGAGGTTGTCAAAATGTTGGGATTGTCAACAACACCACAACCGCAACCATAAAACATCAGGTGGCTTCGCCAGGGACAAGATCTTCATGTCATCTAGCAGTCTCGATTTTCATATGGCATGTAACCCTTCAAGGGCGAGATATTATGTGATGTTTCCCCTCTGGATTTCTGTGATGTTCCCTTGGGCCAACCATATATGTGGAAGCACCATGCTATTTATGAGTCTCGACCCCGTAGTTTCATTGTTACTCTGGGAGTTCATCTCTATAGGATACTAGAGGTAATTATGACTATTGTCTTACCTAAACATTGTCGCAAGGCAGTATCTCATACTACAAAATTTAGCTTCTTCATAGTCTGTTAAAAGTGTGAACATAAGAACACCACTGCAGCCTCAGACCAAGCACCTTCTATCCAACAAAAGAAAGTCAAAAATATTGCATCAAAGTGTAAATATTCCTTCTTCACATAGGCATGTCATGTATCCAGATTGGTTAAAAAGGTCCAACCCTTCCAGCCACAGGTTCGTGACTACCTTCAACAAGTTAAGTAGTGCAACTTCTCCAACAAGGCAACCAACTCATTAAGATACAGATTCAACAAACTTTTTTTCCTCTCCCTTGAGAACTCAACATAATGGAGAAAATTTCTTCCTAAGAAGGGAGGATTGATCCAGGTGGATATCAATGGCCACCCACCTTTTCTAGCTCTCTCAAAATAATGTTTTGGCAATTTTGGTAATTTACTATTTTTAGCAGTTTTTAGCTTCTGGGGCCATTTTGAGGGCCTCAATGAATCTTTTTCAGGATCGAGCTTCTCAATTATAGTCAAAGGATTTGATTGAGCCCCCAAAATTAATATCCTCAACGATACCTTTAAACAAGCTATCATGCGCCCCAAATAGATATTGTATGCCAAAGTTACGCCCCTGGGAATTTGATACACCAAACTACCCAAAACGGGGTCTACAAAACTGTTGGCTTTTCATCTTTTGGGGTTAGGGTTTTGGATTTTATTTATGATAAAAATTCCTTTGGTGCCTCATTGTAAAATCATCTTCTTGCGAATGCAAGTAGCAGACCCATCTCTTCTCATAGATAAGTTGCCACCACTCTAACGAGTCTTTCACTCTGTATTTTTAGTCTTTGTACATTTTCTCTCATTAATAGAAAATTGTGTATTACTATATCTCTGTGTTTATGGTTGCATCTCTAATACATTTATTTTATATTATTGGATATCTGAGATATCTCTTTACATTTCTTTATTATATCTCCACTCGCATTTTTGTGTCGAAAATAATCTAGATCAGTGGTATCAGAGTAGGTTGCTCTTGATCATTTTTCAATGCATGTCCCCGACAAGGTCCCAGTATAGTAGGTTGGGTCTCGATCTTGTCTCTCTTGAATAAAATCTCTCTCGCACATCCAATAAACCCTCCATGGAGGAAGAAAATAAAAATGGCATAGTGATTCTATTAATCTATTGCTTGAGCAAGCTCTCACGCGACAGAGGGATGAAATGATGGAGATTTTTTCCCACATCCTTCAACGCTTTTCAACAACAACAGGAGCGTCTTAATCAAGCAACTACTTTGGAGGCACCTCTCCTTTCAAGGTATAAGTTAATTTTGATATTCCTATATTTGAAGGACAAATAGATGTGAATGCCTTAGAAAAATGGGTAAATCTGCTAGAAGGTTATTTCTCTATGCATAATTTCTCCTATAGGGAAACGATCACCTTAACACTCCAAAAGCCTCTCCCCCATGTCAAACATTAGTGGAAAAATTACTAGGAGAAATGTTCCACAGAGGAGTCTAGAATATATGGGGTCGAGCCCACTTGGGATTTTTTGTGGATGTAGTAAAGGAACATTATTATCCCGTTGGAAACTATGAGGACTAGTACATGAGATGGACCACCCTCTGGCAAGAAAGGGGCCAAGCAGTTCCACATTTCACCAATACCTTCCATAACTTGCGCACCAAGATGGGTATCAAAGACTCCAAATGACATTTGGTTTTGAAATACTATGGGTCTCTACACAGATAAATACAAACTGAAATGGATTGTCTCGACATATCATCACTTGGTTCTTCTTATGAATATGATTGTTATAACCCTAAATTGCACCACACATGCTTACCTGGCATCAGGCCAACTCATATCTCTTCCGTGCCAAAGCCATGCTGAATAAACCCTAGAAAACCCTCTTAAATCAAGTGGCCCGTGCCCTAACCCCCTACTGCACGCGTTGGAACGCTGGCAGTCCCACTACTGCACGCGTTGGAATGCTGGCTGGCCTACTACAATCCACGTTTACCTAACAAAGCACAAAAACAGGAAAGTTTCCGATGGGACAAAAATCTTTGGGTCAGTTAACTGGAACTCCCGGCCATGCATGGCCGAGAGTTCATCCAAAACCCTAGCTCCTTCTAGCCTATAAAAGAAGGGGTAAGGGTACTATTTTAAAGGAGGAAAATCATAGCAAAGAAACTCTGCCCAATTGCCAAATCCATTTGTCCCAACCCTTTAGCCTTTCCTCAAGCTTAAGGAGAATTCAAGCAAATCAGTTGGAGGACAAAGAAGAGGAGGAGCCCAGGATCAGGATCAAGGAGCGGTGGCCGATCTCTATCATTATTGTAAGTTGATTCATCTTGAGATTAATAAAGAATACTTTTCCCATCCCAATGCGTGAGTTTTATATGTTTTATTCGATTTATGCTTAATCTCTAACCCTCTAGTAGAAAGATAGCATGCATGCGTAGTGTTTTGTCTTGATTACAGGATTGTCTTTGGAAGGAGCAGCAGAAGCAAACAGATAAAGCGCAACGAAGGATCTACACCAAACATCAGTAAAAAGGTTATTAGGTTCTTTCCATGTTTGCATGTGAAAAAGGGTTTTAGGTTTGGGGTGGTAGATTAGAAGTGATTTCTTAAGGGTCATGATCTGCATGTAAGTTTATCCCTAGCTTACTAGTCCGTAGGGTATTATTTCCCAACAACAGAATTGGCGACTCCACTGGGGAAGATACTCTTAGGGTTTCCATATTTTGTTGAAGGTTCTTGGGTAGTTTGAGGAATTAGATTCTCTATTTCTTTGTTTGTCTATTTTATATTAGGTCAGAGCTAGTAGGGAACCTGGTTCTTTATACCAGTTTTTCCTTGACTGTGCTTGACATTTATTATCGGGACACACGGAGGTACACGCGGCCTGAAAAAGGCCTGCACGCATGTAACCCGTGCCCTAACCTTCTACAGCCCGCGTTTGAATGCTTGTTGTAGTGGTTTCAGTAGCGTGTAGGGATCAGAGAGCTTAAGAGGCTGTCTCCTCTTCCCTATCAGAATTTTACATTCTCAGGGGGCTTTCTGGATCCTGTCTGGGTCTTGCTGGTTCACTGTCTTGTCTCAGTTTGCTTTATTGATTTTTGTTTTCTTTTTGCAAATATTTTTCTTTTCTGTTAAAGAAGAAGCATCCAAGCCTTTAAGAGACCCTGGTTGTCAATACCAGAGGCCTTTTTTAGGTCTGGGCTGCCTGTGTTTTATTTTTTCTTAGCATTTATACAGACCCGCGGCTTGTTTAGGTTTAGCTCGCAGGTACCCGTGCTCTTTTGTATCTCAGCACGCATTTGCACGCGTGCTGTCTTAGTGACAGTCGCAGGCTTGATTGGGTGCTTTTCAATCAGGATGGGGCAGTCATCCCCTCCTATGGTGAGAAGTGTTCCTCTCAGGGGTTTGAGTCTAGGGATGCATAGTCAGTAGGTTAAGGTTTCTTACCCTTAGCCTGTTGTTTCTTAGATTGATTGTTGATAGGAAAAATAAAAAAATAAAAAGATTTTTTGTTTTATGGTTTTTAGACAAGATTAGGAATCGATGCCATTTTTATTTCCATTTGTGCGTCTTTGCCCTGGTTCTTTGCGATCTGTGCTTTAAGCCAGAATTTTATTTTGTTTTCTTGGTTTTATGCTTGTCGGCATTTTTCCTTTGTTGCTTCATTTAGCACTGAAATAAAATAAAAAAATTCTCTTTTTCATTGAAGATTTTGTTGTTGCATCAGTAGCTAGGAAGAAGTCTTTTTTGCATAAGTTTTTGTAGTGCATTTAGAGTATAAGTAGCTCACAGATTTGAGCGAAATTTCTTTATGTTTGCTGCATGAAATCTTAGAAAATTTGAAAAGAAAAATAAGTCTTTCTTGTTGAAAAGTTGCTGGTTTTGCATTTTTTGTAAAAGTTTTTGTTTCCAAGCATTTCTTGTCCATTTTTATTTGAGTCTTTATACACCATCAGTTTCACCTTCATACCTTGTGATGTAAAAAATCCCATTAAAAGCAACGCTAATTAAAAAACTATTAGAATTTTTGTTTGTAGGGTTCATACACTAGCTCAGGACTAGGGCCTTGGAATAGGTTGGAGAGTAAATTCTCCAAGGCCACTCAAACCAAACATTGGAGTCTGTCAATAGGGAGTGTAGAAGTCCAGTTGCATGAAATTTATCCCTCACCCCCCTCTAACACAGGGGCTAAACATGAGGTCGCGTAAGGAAAGGTAGCGGAGATAACCCCTCCAAAGTTGGACTGAGCGTAGTGGAGAACACATATCGAGGATTTGTTAAGGGATTCCGTCGTTTGCATTTGAAACAGGGCTTCATGGGTCTCGAATCCGTTTGAGTCCCTCAGTTGTCTTCCGGACCATTTTCTCTCGATACCCTTGATAGGTTTCGGGCTTGATACCCTGCTCATTGTGGTCTACCCGACTATCGACTGTACCCGCCTGGTGACTGTTCGCATGCTAGCAAACTAGTTGCCAATATTTTCTAGGGACATACACAGGTGACTGCGGGGGTATACCGTGGTACCTAGGACAGACATTGGGCCATGCTTTGTAGAGTATAGCCGGAGGGTGCTTCCGTATTCGAGTTTCACTTGCACCGGTAAGTTGCTCTAGTGTTGGCTGTTGTAACTGTTCTTCCAACTAGTTTAGTGTTTGCTTGATTTATCTCTTAGGGGCTTATTTTTTAGTGGGTGTTACTGTTTGCGTGTGTAGAACACATTAACATGTCATGAATCTTATCACATAGTGGAGGATTCAGAGCTCCGCCGGTCACGAAGGATTCTGGGCCTGCCGCCGGTTATACTGGAGCCACCCCCACCACCATTGAGGCGAAGGCTAGACCAACAAGGGTCTTTCGAAGCAACCGGGTTACAAACCATTGAGCCTGAACAACTCCCAGAGGAATCAACCGCCAACCTTGGTTCGGTTGAAACCCCAAACACTGATACTTGGCTGCAAGTTATTGTGCCAATTCAATTTTATGAACGCCTGTCAGTGCCTCATACAGCTATGGCAACAAACGTTGTTACTTCATCTGGGATTTCTTCTATTCCCATCACTATTGTTACCACAGGAGAATCTTCTCCTAACTTGCCCTTGTAGGCAGTCCGGGCCACCATGGTCTCATCCGCAACTACGTCGCACAGTGGACCGACCCCATCTATCGCGGCGGCCACACTTCCCTTCACACCTAGTGCGACAGGCCCTCCGTTTTCATACGGTATGCCTAGTTCAGGTACAAGTCCTGCACTCACTCACTCCACTTTACAGACTTTGGGTTTGGGGGTAGGGAGCTCTAACGCTCCTTTGCAAGGTCAACCTGGGGGCATTCCTGTCCCTTTTAACGCTTTTCCTTACACTGGAGGTCATATCTCTCCTTCGTCCCCTTCACTCGGTGGTCTGCATCAGCAGTCCGCCGGGCAACCTGCACACACAAGTTTCTTTGGAGCCGGGAGTCAAGGAACACCTGCGCAAACTCAGCCGGTAGGTTCGTCACCGTTTGTCTAGAACGAGATGTTTGGTAATCACACTTTTTCATCTACTGCTTTCCCATCTGGGGGCACACCCATTTTTGGACAGTCTACTCTGACACAGGGTACTATTCCTGCGCTGGAGGCACATATACTAGGACCTTGGAACTCAGGACAAGGATCCATTCCTTCCTCTGGAATGTCGTTCTGGGGTAATTCTTCCACACTCAATGGAACCCTGGATAGACTTCTATGCCTCTCCCATCGGGACCGGCATGGGGTAATCCTTCCCAAAGTCCGTCAAACATGATGAATTCCCAACATCCTATGTCCTTCATGGGGAATTAGAAAATGATGTCTCCTCAGGTGCAAAATACTTACGCTGGTTAGGGCCATGGTTTCTACCAGAATCCGGACCAGCAACCAAACTTTTCCTGGCAACCTGGTGCCAGTCAAAATCCAGGACCCTTTTTCCCAGGCTATCAGCAGCAACCCAAACTACCATTCCTGGCAACGTTACACTTGCCAGATTTGACACGGTTGTTGAATGATCCTATCTGTCACGATCTGCGTTGGCCTCCTATGCCGACGAAGTTTCCTTCGGACATCCCAAAGTTCGAGGCCAAGCCTAACGAAGATCCAGGTGATCACGTGACTACTTTCCACCTTTGGTGTTCATCTAACTCACTGAAAGATGACTTCGTTCAGTTGCAATTGTTTCAACACACTCTTATCGGGAGTGCCACGAAATGGTACATCGAGCTTGATTGCTCACGATATTCTTCTTTTGGCGAACTGGCTATGGCCTTCCTTAACCATTTCCAGTTACCTGTGAGATACGACGCGGGCACAGAGCTGCTTGCTAATTTCGAACAGACGACAGCGGACCATATCTCTGACCATATCTGAGAGTGGCGATGTCGAAAGAGTCTAATCAAAGTACCGGTTCCACCAGCATTCCTGCTTGAGTGGTTCCTTAAGTCTTTAGTACCGCAATTATCCAAAGATGTCGCAACCTTTGGGGTTTTCTCCGAAGAAGATGCCATCATGAGGGCTCAACAGTTTGAGCTTATCTATTCTCAGTCTAGTTTATTATACAACATCCTTATGGATGCTCCACGATCAATCCTGGATAAAACTAGATAGAGAGTCATACCACATGCCGATGGTATCATTGGTTCGGCACAAACTAAGCTCGTTGAGCTATTGACAAAACAATTGCAACAATTATCTATCCAACACTCAGCGGCCAACCAGACTACTGCTTTGGCTACTCCTCCTACCCAAACGTCGGAAGTACACTCTGTGCAGACGACTAACCCAAAGGCCACCCAGCAGCCTGAAGGGAAGAAAAAACAATGCAAGAAAGGTAAGGGGGATAAAAAACCCACTGATAATGCTGGTGAGGGAACTACGGAAAAATGGAAGGCGAGGTATCCATGCAAATTGTGTGCGGAAGACCACCCAACCCATCTGTGTCCTCGACTTGGGCAGGCCCAGAAGTTTGTCACATAGCAACAACAAGCCATGTTGACTAACCCCTTTCAGCATGGGAAAAATTTAACTCAAGCCTCTACAAGTGCCGAAGGGGGCAGCCAGGAAAACTTCCCTCCTCTAAATAACTCCTCTTTCGCGAATGTATACATGGTTAGGGGTGATGCTTTAATAACGAATAGAGCACATGATTATAATAAACCAAGCACCTTTGAGAAGGGCAAAGAAGCCGAGATCCCATCTCTTCCTCTACAGATCGAGAATACGTTGGGTGAAACAGTGACACGCATTCCAAAAGGTGCGTTTAAGCGAGCTTCTCACAATCCAAACGCAAGGGCCGCCCAGAACTACTCTGTGGTGGAAGATTTATCCCAAACCCCTTGTGCTATGTCCGCTTTGGAGGTCCTCCAAAGTTGCCCTACTCAGAGAAAAGCCTTGTTAGCTGCTTTAGTCTCTACTGAGACTTGTAACCCGGGGACCATCATGTTAGATATGACTGACTTGAAACCTCGTTTGCCTTACCACGTCGCATTTCAGATAGTAGTGGCTCATCCCATGAAAAAGTTTCCACGAAATATCTTCCGCACGGTGGTCGACAAGGGCGCTTCGACTTGCGTTATGTCGTTAGCATGCTGGAAAGCCATTGGTCAGCCTGAGTTGTCTCCATCACCTACTCTCCTCACTGCGTTCAACGGTCGTTCATTCCGACAACATGGCATCATTCCTTCTTTCTCTGTGCAGTTAGGAGGGAAGACCGTGTGCGTTGAAGTAGAGGTAGTCGATGCCCCCCTCGACTACAATCTCTTGTTAGGTCGTAGTTGGACTTACGCTATGCAAGTTGTGGTCGCTACAGTTTTTCGAGTCTTATTGTTTCCACATGAAGGCTGGATAGTGACCATTGATCAATTGTCCTTCTCTAGACCTGACCCAACTTTGGGGGCATCCACGGTTCCCATGATTGATAATCCTCAATACGGTGTCGTCAACGTAGGATTCAGCTTGTGCCCATCTTTGATGGGTACTTTCAATTACCCACCTCCTCATGGCGATGTCAAGTTTATATCAACTCACCACAAGGCTGAGATTTTTTATTTTGCGTCGTTCTGCACGACCTACTTTGAGGATCCGTGGATTCTTCCTTCCCCATCGGCCACGATGGATGAGACAGGGCACGCTGGCATGTCCATGCCCTTGTCAGCCACTGAAGTAGAGTACTCTTTGGTCCAGCAATCTTCAACTACTCCTGATCCGACTCCCGCACAAGAATTGGATCCACCTCTAGAGCCTATCTGGGCTCAGGGTTCTCTCGCCAATACCGATTTGTTAGACTTAGTCTTGCCTTCTGACGAAGCTGTAATCGAAGCAATGACTAGTCCGGACAAACCTTGGGAAGATCTTCATCACAGATCATATTTCCTCCCAGAGTTAAGCCGAATCGAGGCCAGAGAATTCACTATCACCATGATGGGAGATCAGCCATGTCCCATTAACCTTTTAGCTACACAGGAAATTTATGTTGAGGGAAATATGGCGACTATCGCTTCCACTATACCTATCAACATCTCTCGAAACCATGGCGTCGTGGAAAATGTATTCGTCGGAGCGGATTGCTCCCCTGAAGAGATTCAGATTTACACGGATCTTTTTAAAGAATTCCGCGACATTTTTGCCTGGTCTTATGAGGAAATGCCGGGCATCGATCTGAAAATAGTTGAACATGAGATCACTACGTATCCTGATGCTAAGCCTATTCGACAAAAAAATTGTCCAGTTAATCCGAGGAAAGAAGCATCCATTGTAATGACCCTTTTTATTACTAGGAATAAATTCATAAATAAACCTAAACATTGGCTAATTATAATTAAAATATAAATTGATTATAAGTTATTAATTAATTACTGTGATTATACTTGGTTAAAGTATGATTTAACTCCTTGATTAAGGGTTAAAKGAATGAATGATTATTAAATAAGATATTAAATGATTAATTATTAAATTAAGGATTAGTGATTAATTGATCATTAATTAAATTAATTGATTAATTATGAATTAAAAGGGGAAAATAAAATAAAATAAAATAAATAAGGTTAAGGGGTTACGTATCCCATGAGGGATAGCGTAACCCACAAGTTAAAGAAGACATTAATTAAAAGGATAAGGTAATAAATATGGTTGATGAAGGGATAAGGTTTT
>ML796770.1:4136-16192 GCA_009831015.1 Picea engelmannii | reverse complement strand
TGTGTGCTGTAAAAATGTTTTATTTTCTTCATAAAATTTCTGAGAATGGATATGCTCGAATAAACAAAATTTTTTTTAGTTCTGTTAAAATTTCACTCTGTTAAAAATAATAGTAGCAAAGATGAAATTAAGGTTGTTACATCCATTAATACGGAGGTTGAGAAATTGCGAGAAATTGCTTAAGGCAGGGTTCATATACCCTATTCATTTGACTCAATGGGTGTCAAACCCTGTGTCGGTCGATAAAAAATAAGGCACGATTCGTGTATGTACCGATTTCTGTGATTTGAACAAGGCATGTCCAAAAAATAATTATCCAACCCCATTCATCGACCATATCATTGATGAATGCGCCAGTTGTGAAGCCTTTTCGTTCATGGATGGTTTTTCGGGCTATAATCAAATTCAAATCAAGCCTGAGGACCAACACAAAATGGCATTCATCTGTCTGTGGGGTACATTCACCTATCGTAAGATGCCTTTTGGCCTCAAGAATGTTGGAGACACTTTCCAACGGGCCATGTCTTTTGCGTTTCATGACCTCAAACATATAGTCGAGGCCTATCTAGATGATTTAGCATCACACTCTCGCAAGCGAAAGGATCATCCTATGCACCTCCGACTCATCTTCGAACGTTGTCGCTACTTCAGGATTCACTTGAATCCCAACAAGTGCAGCTTTTGCGTCACGTCAGGATGTTTGTTAGGTTTCATCATGTCAACAACATGGATCATGGTTTATCCTCTTAAGGTGGAGGCAATAATCCAGTTGCCCCCCCCATGCACAATTTTACAACTTCAAAGTCTTCAAGGCAAGGCGAACTTCTTACGACGCTTCGTCGCCAACTATGCCGAAATCACCAAGGGCTTTATACATTTACTGAAGAAAGATGTTCCCTTTTTCTAGGACGAATCCGCTCAACGCTCTTTCGATGCATTGAAACAGGCCCTTACTACCGCACCTCTGCTACGGCCACCGAATTATAACAAAGACTTCTTATTATATCTGGTTGCCGCAGAGTCAACCATAGGCATGGTTTTAGTTCAGGAGGATGATTCATTTTCCGAATACGTGATCTATTACATGAGTCGAGGCCTCGTAGGACCGAAACTTAATTATACTCATCTCGAAAAACTTGCGTTGGCAGCAGTTCATGTTGTTCAATGGTTCCGTCACTATGTTCTGTTTCGCAAGACCACCGTCATTGCCGTCGTGAATCCATTCCAATACATGTTGACATGACGAGTAATCGATGGGAAAATCAGTAGATGGATGGTAATCCTCCAGTAATTTGACTTAGACTTCGTTTCAGCCAAGTCCAAAAAGTCATTGGTCTTCGCAGAACTTATCTCGGAGCTTCCGGTTGAGTCAGGTGACGTTGTGCCTGAGGAATCGCCTATCTGGGGGGATATGTTTTTGATTGAATTGTCAGACCCCTGGTATGGAGATATACTGATCTATCTCCAAACTTTGAAGTTACCCACCTCTGCTTCTCGTGATGAGCGTCGGCGGATACGCCATGGGGCCAAGAACTATCTCATACTCAATGATTCGTTGTATCGGTGAGGTGTAGACTGCACCTTGCGTCGATGTCTCACTCATGAGGAGGTCATCATAGTGCTCAACAATTGTCATACAGGAGCTTGTGGCAGTCACTTATCTGGGTTGGCAACAACCCAAAAGATTTTACGAGCAGGTTACTTTTGGCCCACACTTATCAAAGATTGTGTCGAGTCGGTTAAGAAGTGCCATCCATGCCAAATCTTCTCATGAAAGATGAGGGCACATCCTGCTCCCATGTTTCCCATCATCACCGTCGGTCCCTTCACTAAGTGGGGATTGATTACACTACATGCAACCCCCCATCAGCAAGGGGGCACCACTATATCATTGTAGCTGTCAACTACTTCACTAAGTGGGTCGAAGCTATGCCGACGTTCAAAGATGATGGAGAGACTGCAGCTCTCTTCTTATTTAACCAGATTATAGCACGGTTCAGAGTCCCAAGAGAGATTGTCACTGACCATGGCAGTCACTTTCAGAACCGAATGATGTCCGAGTTAACATCAAAGCTTGGGTTACGGCAAGAACACTCATCACCTTACTATCCCCAAGCCAATGGGCAGGTGGAAGCTGTTAACAAAACTATTAAAATGATTTTACAACGAACTATCAACTCAGCCAAGTCAAATTGGCATTTGATGTTATACTTAGCATTATGGGCTTACCAAACCTCAGTTAAGACTGCAATCGGTTTCTCACCTTTCCAACTCGTTTACGGGCTGGAGGCAGTCTTGCCCATTGAATGTCAAATTCCATCTCTGAAATTGGTAGTACAGTTATTGCCAGACACTTCTCCGCTTGAAGAATGGTTAGTACACCTTGAGAAGATTGATGAATAGCGTCGCGATGCGGCCCTGGCCAACGGGGCTCATAAGCATAAGGTTAAGTGTCAATATGATAGGTCCATTCGTCCTCGAGTTTTCTCTGAGGGCGACCTTGTCCTGGTTTATGACCAAGATAAGGACCCCCTGGGGGTAGGAAAGTTTAAACCCATGTGGTTCAGACCCTTCAATATTAAGGAGGTTTTAAAAAAGGGCGCTTATCGTTTGGTCGATTTTGAAGGGAATTCTTTGGCGGAGCCTAGAAATGGGCTCTACCTCAAGAAGTATTACTCATAGAACGGTCACTGTGGGTAACTTTTTGTAACATATGTATAGTCTGTGCACTATTACTTTTTTACATTTATTTTGAAAAACGTGTCATTGATGTTATCTTTCATCACTATGGCAGATGTCAGGTGAGTCCGAGGTGTTCATTGGCTATGCGGATGGTGCTATTAGACACATGCAGAGGCTTGCCTCCACAGCTTGGGTAATCTTTACACCACAGGGTCAGTTGCTATCTTCCGGAGGTATATGCTTAGGTGACACCATAAACAATGTTGCTGAGTATAGTGCAGTTATTGAGTTGCTTTGTGACGCTTTGTCATTGGGTATCTCTCGTCTCCGGGTCTATCTAGACGCTCAACTGGTTGTGTCACAACTAAACAAAATATACTGGGTACATGACCCAACTTTACACCGACGATTCCTTAGGGTACGTCTCTTGGAACGCAACTTTGATTATATTACATATTTTCATGTTCCTAGGAGTCTAAATCAAATCACAGATACTCTAGCTAATCACATTTTAGATTGGCATCTGGATCACACATAAAAAGATCATGATCATATACATGTAAATACATTTTTGCACACATAATCCATAAAGACACAGAAAAGAAATAAAAACCATATATAAACATGATAAAATCCTCAGAGTACATAGATGGGTGCAAGCGCCTCAAAAAGTGGGAACCATAACGAGTCCTTGGGCTTATGCCCTCAAAAAATATATACATATCGGTGCTCGTGGCACATAAAAGTCTACAGGTCTGTTTAGGGCCTATGGGCCCTGTTATACTCAAATACATCCTGACCCAAACGCCTAAACAATCAGACCCATGTCCAAGGTACCCCCACAATGTGAGTCTGCAAGGAGGGCGGCAAGTCCTCTATCTCTGCCATGGGAACTGTGCAAGTGAGCACAATGAAGTTTCGCTCAATCCGCCTAAGAACCCTCTCGGCCTCTCCTGCTGGGAGGTTCCCTGCCACTGCTGCTCCCCCGGCGGTGGCAGCTGCGGCCTCTAGTCGTGGGCGACGCCTGTTCTGTGCATAATCGGTAGGTCACACAGGTCCCACATCTGCACGCAATACAATGTTCACCCATCAAAAACTCTGTTATAAGAAAAGATGATATATATATCAAAAAGACATAAAAATTACATATGAAAACAAAAAAAATGGATAGGTGGAGACTTACCCATCTCCCCTCGCTCCTCACCAGGAGGCACTGGTATCGCTGGATCTCTGGAAAAATCGATCCCTGCATATAGGTAATACTCAATAGTCGGGATCTGCCGTGACAGCCAAGTGAAAAAGTCATCATTGAAGGCCTCTGTGGTCCTTCCACCACCCTGTCATGGCAGCAATGCTGCCCATCTGCATACTGTGGGGAAAGTAGCCAGATGTCCTCATACTATCAACCGGGGACTGAAACATGGAACTCTCTCAAAGAAAAACGAACACAGGATAGTCCCAAACCCGAAGTTCCTGTGTGTCTGATGTCTGCAAGTTGTCAACTGACCTGTCATGCTTGATAGCAGTGTGGTACTCCAGTCAAAAATGTGTGCATTCATGCAATGAATTGCACAGTTCATCTGTGCACGCGAAGCCTGATGCACGGCTGCAGAGCCAGTAATTCGCCCAATGAGCGATAAGATGGTCTGAAGGGAAAGGCTGGTAATACTGCCAACAGGTATCGAGGAATTCCTCTGATTGGTCCCAGCCACGCAATATTCCTCTATCAACTACGAGACTTTGCTCGGCCCTGCAGGAAAAGTTTGAAAATTGACTGGTTCCCCTCTCCTCGAGAGGCCAGTCAAAAAGTAAATATCCTCGGTGGTGGGCACCAAGGATTGCCCCTCTATCATAAACGCCTCTGCATCTGGGTGCCAATAATCAACCAAGGCATTCAGTAGCCTGGGTTGAGCGTGCATAAATGGACACAAAAAGAATTTTACTAAGCCACACTGCGTCAGCACGACCATAACGTTTGGATCTGTAGCCACTAACTCATTGGCGGCCTCGTGCTCCCTCTCCCTCCACTGAACATACAACCTGCCAAAACCACAAGGCAAAAAGGGGGAGTTAGTTGTTGCTTCAATCAACTTTTCCATTGCACGGGGGGCACCTGCGGGCTGTCGAGGCAATAGTCGCGGGTACCCGCATGCAGCTTTGGCTCTGCGCGCGAGTACCCGCGGACTGTCCCTAGACATCCCGCGTTTGCCTAGGGTCAACCTCTGTGAGGTCGACGCCCACCCCCAAACTCAAATCCAAACAACAATTGAAGTATTGAAATGCAAGATAAGTGAGTTTGTACTTACTTGGTCCAAGCAGAAGTCCGTTTCATCCACTGTAGCTCCCGGAATCACGATCTTTGGCAAAGGGGGTCTTTTGGCTCCAGAGTCAATTTCCCAATCAACAATGGTGATAATGAGCTGCCAGCTTCTATTTATAGACTTTTTGGCCTCTGTTTGTCACTTTTTTTGGCCCCTTTATCAGTTTCTTTATACCAAAAACCATTTTGAATGGTTTAGGAGTTATATGGGAGGGATTTGATCAGGTATTGGGACAATTTTTCATTGAGTTTCAAAAAATTAAAAATAAAAAAATATATATATATGGACGGTCCATAAAAAAAAATTCAAAATTCAACTTGAGCATACAGGGTAGGATTTCATCCCGACTGTTGCATCTCGTTGCCTTTTGTTCTTAGAACATAGGATCAATCCCATCCGGTTGTGACACGGAACCATCATATCTGCTCTAGAAGTGTCGCAACTTGGTGGTAGAGCTTACCAAAACATGGATGCCCTAGGTAGTTCCTGGTTGCATTATGGTGTCCATGCCATTTCAAACAACACTATAGGCTCGGGAGTCCGTATAGTATTTCCTACATACGATTTTGAGCCTCATTCGCATGGGTCTTTTTCACTCTTTGTCTTACCCTCCGGACTCCCAAAACATAACGGGTCTCCTTTTAATCCCTTTTCAGACCCTCTAAACATGAAAAGATTCCCGAGTGATCTTGTGATCTTTCACGCTCGTTAAACTGAAATTTGAAGTCACGTCTGTTCGGCGGTAGTTTACCCCTTTTTCAGTCCAGACGGTCAACTGTACGAACAAAGGAATACTCTATTGAATTTCCATTCTTTAGAAGAGTATCCTCAGGTAAGATTTTATTCCTTTTTCGGGCCTAAGGGACTAAATTTACGAAAAGGAAACCCCCCCGAAGTCCATAGTTAAGCTCTTTTCAGACTCCCTAAAATTGAAAAGATCGCCGAGTGACCTGATTCTTTCACACTCGTTAAAATGGTCTAGAAGAACATTCCTGACGGAGTCCATAGTTAAGCTTTTTTCAGACTCCTTAAAATTGAAAAAATAGCCGAGTGATCTTGTCCTTGTCACACTCGTTAAAATGGTTTTGAATTGACGTCTAATCGGTGCTAGTTTATCCCTTTTTCGAACCGACTAGACTATTGACAAAAAAGGTACCCCAATGGAGTTTCCTTTTATGCTTTTTCAGACTCTCTAAATATGAAAAATCACCGAGCTTCCCTTCTTTGGGCTCGTTAAGATTACATCAAAGGACGTTACCATTGTGTGTTCTATCAACCGCATTTGCATCCTTTACCCATCAGCCTAGTAACAGTTTGCCTTTGCGTCTTAACACCTTTGGCCACAGGAGGATTTTTCCTGAGTATCATTTCCCTAGAACATCAGTCTTGTCCTTGTGCCTTGATCTTGTATGTTTGCGGTACTCGTTCCTCCATTGTAACGTAATATTCCTTTATTCTTTTTCAAAATCATCAAAAAGAAAAAAAAAATCAAATATACCCCAAAAAGAGGATGGGAAAAGTATTTTCTTTATTGGCAGCATCATGAATCACCCTTGGATGAAGCACATATGTCCATTTGATTCATCAGACTTTGGGATGTAGTACGACCTTAGGAATCTTTGCTCGCTATATTGAGTTGTGTCCTCCACCGTTTCGTTACTCTTCCAAACATATGGAGATTTTGCGTTGCCTCCTGCTTCATAGACTTATGATTAACAGATATGTTGCCTGAGTCTTATCACTTGTCGTGTTGTTATCCAAGGGAAGTTTATCACTGAGCCTGAGTCGTCCCCTCTGCAATATGTCTCTTGTCCACATACCCAGCCATCCTGAACATCCAATCAAGTCTTTGTTCGAAATCACTGAAGCCTTCAGTCCGATCATCAAGCTTATCAAGTCCATAACCGACGAGTCGTCGAAGACCTCTGGGTAGTGCAGTCGTACACTCATATTACACTCCTACCCGAGTTTAGAAGATTTTGAAGTTGTTGCTCGAGCTCTGAAGTACAACCATCAGGCCGAATCAGCTTCTGGGAGATGGATACTTTATATGTATATCTTTCTGATTTCAAGATGTAGCACGGTTGTATTATTCGCGGCTACTCTTCATAGTTATTTGACATGGATCTACAGTGTATTTGATTGGTAGCCATGGTTATTTTATCCCGAGCATGGGTATGCCCGCCTCGGTGAGACATTTGATATTTTTTGCAGACGGTACCTCCTGATTCCTGATTCTTGGGCTCACTCATTCAACATATTAGTACAGATTGGTAAAGAATTGGTAATGTATTTCGGCCATCATGTGCTCTTCTGACCTCACACATTAGGGGGCATCTGTTATAACCCTAAATTTCACCACACATGCTTACCTGGCATCAGGCCAACTCATATCTCTTCCATGCCAAAGCCATGCTGAATAAACCCTAGAAAACCCTCTTAAATCAAGTGGCCTGTTCCCTAACCCTCTACTGCACGTGTTGGAATGCTGGCAGTCCCACTACTGCACGCATTGGAATGCTGGCTGGCCTACTACAGCCCGCGTTTACCTAACAAAGCACAAAAACAGGAAAGTTGCCAACGGGACAAAAAGCTTTGGGTCAGTTAACTGGAACTCCCGGCCATGCATGGCTGAGAGTTCGTCTAAAACCCTAGCTCCTTCTATCCTATAAAAGAAGGGGTAAGGGTACTATTTGAAAGGAGGAAAATCATAGCAAAGAAACTCTGCCCAATTGCCGAATCCATTTGTCCCAACCCTTTAGCCTTTCCTCAAGCTTAAGGAGAATTCAAGCAAAGCATTTGGAGGACAAAGAAGAGGAGGAGCCCAGGATCAGGATCAAGAAGCGGTGGCCGATCTCTATCATTATTGTAAGTTGATTCATCTTGAGATTAATAAAGAATACTTTTCTCGTCCCAATGCGTGAGTTTTATATGTTTTATTCGATTTATGCTTAATCTCTAACCCTCTAGTAGAAAGATAGCATGGATGCATAGTGTTTTGTCTGGATTGCAGGATTGTCTTTGGAAGGAGCAGTAGAAGCAAACGGATAAAGCGCAACGGAGGATATACACCAAACATTAGTAAAAAGTTTAGTAGGTTCTTTCCATGTTTGCATGTGAAAAAGGGTTTTAGGTTTGGGGTGGTAGATTAAAAGTGATTTCTTAAGGGTCATGATCTGCATGTAAGTTTAGCCCTAGCTTACTAGTATGTAGGGTATTATTTCCCAACAACAATGATGTTAAAATCGAGAAGAAGTTTAAGAACCAGAACCAGCGAGAGTTCGAGTATGCGAATCCGCAACAACCAATGTATGATAAATACGGCCCTAAAAAACATCACCTCGAAAACTAGTCCAAGCCAAATGAAAAGAAGGTTCATGGAAAGATGAAGAAGGACATTGGAAAATGGTGTGATTTCCACAAAATATCCTTGAACAACACCGATGAATGTCACTCAAAATAGTCATTGGTGGCCGAGATAAAAGACAAGGAGCCAAAACTTGATTCAGAATTTGATTATGAAAATACTAATAGAAGACAAATCATCGACACTGACCCCACTTCTATTGTCACGACTGCAACAATCCAACCAGAAGAACAAACAGATTCTGAAGAGGGGGAGCACCCTTTCCATTCACAGATGTGGGTGAAGGAGACCTCGCTTCATTTTATTGTTGATAATGGAAGCCAGAAGAACCTCATCTTAGCAAAGGTAGTCAAAGAGTTGGGATTGTCAACAACACCACACCTGTAGCCATACAACATCGGGTGGCTTCTCGAGGGACAAGATCTTTGTGTCAGCCAGTAGTCTCGATTGTCATATGGTATCCAACCCTTCAAGGAAGAGGTATTATTTTATGTTTCCCCCCTGGATGTCTGTGATGTTCTCTTGGGCCAACCATATATGTGGAAGTGCCATGTTATTTATGAGTCTTGATCCCGTAGTGTCATTGTTACTCTAGGGGCTCATCTCTATAGGATACTAGAGGTAATTCTGACTATTGACCCACCTAAAAAGTGCCTCAAGGTAATATCTCATAATACAAAACTCAGCTTCTTCACAGTCTGTTGAAAGCGTGAACAAAAGAACACCACTGCAGCCTCAGTCTAAGCGCCTTCTATCCAACAGAAGTAGGATGAAAATATTGCATCATAGTGTAAATATTCCTTCTTTACATAGGAATATCATGTATGCATACTAGTTAAAAAGTTCCAACCCTTCCAACCACAGGCTCGTTAAAATTGTCAACAAGCTAAGCAATGCAACTTCTCCAACAAGGCAAGCAACTCATCAAGATCCAGATTCAACAAACACTTTTCCCTCTCCCCCGGGCACTCCACAGAATGGAGAACATTTATTCCTAAGGATGGATGATTTATCTAGCTCAATATCGGTGGCTACTAACCTTCTCAAACTGGCTCAAAACAGTTTTCTGGCAATTTTGGTAATTTACTATTTTTAGCAGTTTTTAACTTCTGGGGCCATTTTGAGGGATTGAATGAAGTTTTCTCGGGATCGGTCTTCTAAATGATAACTGAAATCTCTGACTGAGCCCCCAAAATGATTATCCTCTATGATTCCTTTCCAACGAGATATCGTGCACCCCAAACGAAGATCATATGCCAAAGTTACGCCCCCGGGAAGTTGATACACCAAACTACCCAAAACGGGGTCCAAAAAACTATTGCCTTTTCATTTTCCAGGGTTAGGGTTTTGGATTTTCTTTATGTTAAAAAGGCCTTTGGAGAATCATTGTAAAATAATCTTCTTGCGAATTTGAGTAGGGGACACATCCCTTCTCAGATATAATCTTCCGCCATTCTAACGAGTCCTTCACTTTGTATTTTTACAGTCTTTGTACATTTTCGCTCATTAAAAGAAAACTGTGTATTACTGTATCTCTATGTTTATGGATGCATATATGATACATTTGAGTTATATTATTGGATATCTGAGAGATCTCACTACATTTCTTTATTATATCTCCACTCTCATTTCATGCCTTAAATAATCTAGATCAATGGTATCAGAGAAGGATGCTCTTGATCATTTCTCAGTGCATGTCCCTGATGAGGTCCGAGTATAGAAAGTTGGGTCTCGAGCTTGTCTCTCTTGAATAAAATATCTCTTGCACATCTAATAAACCCTCCATGGCGGAAGAAAACAAAAATGATAGAGCAAACGATTTTATTAATCTGTTGCTTGAGTAAGCTCTCACACGACAAAGGGATGAAATGATGGAGAATTGTTCCCACATCCTTCAACGTTTGTCGATAAAAACAAGAGCATATTCATCAAGAGACCACTTTGGAGGTACCTCTCCTTTATAGGTACAATTTGATTTTTATATTCCCATATTTGAAGGACAAATAGATGTGAATGCCTTATAAAAATGGTTAAATCTGCTAGAAGGTTATTTCTTTGTTCATAATTTCTCCGACAGGGAAAAGATCACCTTCACACTCCTTAAGGATCTCCCCCATGTCAAACATTGGTGGGAAACTTACTGGGAGAAAAGTTCCACAGATGAATCTAGAATATATGGGGCCAAGCCCACTTGGTATGGTTTTGTGGATACAGTAAAGGAATAGTATTACCCCATTGGAAACTACGAGGACCAGTACATGAGATGGACGCTATTGTGGCAAGAAATCGGCCAAGTAGTTCCATAGTTCACAAATACCTTAAATACTTTTTGCACCAAGATGGCTATCAAAGACTCTGAACAACATTTAGTTCTGAAATACCGTGGGGCTCTACAAAGATACATCCAAACTGAAATGGATTTTTTGGACATCTCATCACTTGGTTTTGCTTATCAATATGTTGTTAAAATAGAGAAGAAGTTTAAGCACTAGAACAAATGGGAGTTCATGTCTACGAATCCTCAATAACCAAGTTATGATAAATATGGCCCTAACAAACATCCCCTAGAAAAACAGTCCAAGCCACATGAAAAGAAGGGTCACATAAAGATGAAGAAGGACACTAGAAAATGGTGTGATTTCCACAAAATCCCTTGGCACAACACCGATGAATTTCACTCAAAAAAGTCATTGGTGGTCGAGATAAAATACAAGGAGTCGAATCCTGATTCATAATTTGATTATGAAAATACTGATAGAAGACATATCATCGACGCATACCCCACTGCTATTGTCGCTACCACAACAATTTAACCAAAAGAACCAACAGATTCTGAAGAGGGGGAGCTCCTTTTTCATTCACAGATGTGGGTGAAGGGGACCCCTCTACATTTTATTGTTCATGGCGGAAGTGAGAAGAAACTCATCTCAACAGAGGTCAACAAACAATTGGGATTGTTGACAACACCACACCAGAAACCATACAACATCAGGTAGCTTCACCAAAGATGAGATCTTCATTTCATCCAATAGTTTTGATTGTCATACGACATCCATCCCTTCAAGGAATAGGTATTATGTGATGTTTCCCCCTTGATGTATGTGATGTTCTCTTGGGCTAGCCATATATGTAGAAGCACCATGTTATTTATGAGTCTCGACCCTGTAGTGTCAATGTTACTCCAAGGGGTCATCTCTATAGGATACCAGAGGTAATTACAACTATTGTCCCACCTAAACAGTGCCGCAAGGTAGTATCTCATACTACAAAAATCATCTTCTTCACAGTTGTTCGTGCTCGAATCGTCGCCGGGTGAGCAAGAATGGGAGCACTAGCATGCCCTGTTGGGCTCAGCAAGGCAGAACAGGTTTGCTGTGGATCAAAATGGGTTAACAGTGAATAGAAAACAAAACGAAATAAAATCTACCTACGAACTGAAAAACAAATAACATTACAGCCATAAACAAAAGTTCAAACGTGAGACAAGGGAGTCCCCAGTGGTTTCAAGGCTTGATATATTAACATAAAAACCAAAGCACACGTTGTAGAAAGGGACAATGGTTCCTCTTCCCTCCAGTGGAAGGTCCTTCAGGAATCCTCAACTGTATGCTTCCCTTACAAAATGAACAAAGCAGAAATGAAATGGATGGTGAGAGAACTCTGCACTGCACAACTGATGAACTGGT
>ML796769.1:144623-170091 GCA_009831015.1 Picea engelmannii | reverse complement strand
ATTATCTGAAATTGTATCTTTTTCAAGGCGTTGAGTACTTTTTCTGAGGTTTTTCTATGCTATATTGGTATTTGGATCTTAACAAGTAAAGCCGAAAGGGAAATAATACGAACGAAATTCTCTGTCGCCTCCATGGGCCAAGGTAGAACTGTTCGTCATAAGGTATGTGACATGCGAAGGGCACCCCTCTACCATTTATAAATATCATCTCAAATTTCTCACATCTCTCTATTTCCAACAATGCATAAACATGCCCTTTTTTTGTGGAATAACATTCAGTGGAAGGCACGAGTAGCTCAACGCTCGAGCCAACCACTCAAAACCCTCACAAATCATGTCCTTGTTAAGCTACTAGTCATTGATGCACTAGAGAGAAACCCTGCGAGTTGACCGTAGTTCATAATACTCTCGGAAGAGGAATTGGTAGAACTTATCCCAGAAGTAGCAGAAACCCTAGCAGAGAGAGATGGGTTGAGCGAGTTAGCAGAGGATGATGAAACTATTGCAGAAGGGCAGAGAATGGGTGATGATACACAGGAATCATCCTCAGATGAATATGAGGAAACAAGGAAACCATCAATGGAAGTTAGAGAAGTTGGGGGAATGAGGCAAGTCATTAACCTGGATTCAGAAGAAGAGGAAGCATAGGGTTCTATTCCTCCAAACCCTTTTCTTGAACAATAAATAGATGCTTCTACTCCCTCAACAAATGAACAAGAAAGAGATGCCACTACTCCCTCAATAGATGAACAAGAAAGATATGATGCTACTCCCTCAGCATATGAACAAGAAAGAGATGTTTCTATTCTACCCCCATATGATCATGAGATGGATCCTAATACCCCTTCATCTGATGAGTAGGAGAGGAATGTTTCTACTCATCCAATCTATGAACAAGACATAACTGACGCTATCACCGAGGAACCAACGCCAAAAATTTTCAAATTTCCTGTCTGTGAAGATGGTGCAGCTACTCCTCCCATCGGTGAGCAGGTAATGAATGATGTTGTAACACAAGAAACACTGTCAGAACAAGCCGTTCTGAAAACCCTATTTTTGAAGACACAAAAACTACTCCTCCAGTTTGTGAGAAAGAAATGATTGACGCTATTACACAAGAACCAACGTCAGAGCATGCTTCTCCCGAAAACCCTGAACTAGAGTTGGGTGTTTCTATTCCAGGAGAAGTGCAAGTTAAACAAGAGCTAGGCATAAAGGTTGCAAGCAATGAAGCTCAGAATGAGGTTCCTCCTAGGGGATGGGATGAAGGAATTCATGTCAAACAGGAATTTGTCGAATTTTGTGCAAGGATAAGAACCCCTATTCAGGACCATTATAGGACAACCTTTAGAGAAAGTCTTCAATTGAGGATTGAGAATTCCAAGATAAAGAAGCAAGTTCTCTACCTGAAGAAATGAGCACGAAGATACAAAAGAATTGCCAAGGAAGTAGTGAGGAGAAATGTCAAGGAGACTATTTTGGCAGCTACCCAAACTGTCGATACTCCCACAGTATCGGTAGCTACTCAAACTGTTGATACTCCTAGAGTAAAAGCAACTACTCAAACTGAGTTGGTGTTGCATACAATAGCTAGTTAGACCAAGCCTATCTTTCACACCTTTACAGTACCAAAAACCACTTAGACTGAGCCTATTTTTCACACTTCTGCAGTAACAACATATACTCAAGTTGAGCCAATGACATATACAACTGAAGCTCAGGTAGTTTTGTTGAAAGCTAAGATACATAAGTGGAAGCAAACTATAGCTCAGTTTTGGATAGGAGTTTTCCCTTCTTCAGTTCACCTAAAGAAATTGAAAGACATAAGGAAGCAGGCTACTAGAGTCGTTGGTGACTATGTGGAAAAGATGGAAGAAGAGAATAACAAGGGAGAGAAACAAAAGGAAAATATTACAGATTCGGAGGCATAGAGACATAGGTTAAGAGATGACAAACAAGATATGTATGATATCACCCAACAGGTAGTAAAATGTCACTCCCCTTCTCTCAGATATGCGCTATTCCTTCATGAACAATATTTATTTTTCTATCAAGAATGTATTTACCAGGAGATGGTTTATAATATTAAATACCCCATACATTTTCTTAGGACTTTGATAATTCATGATATCCTCACAAAACATCTCATGTGTGAACTATACATGCACACCTACTAGCTAAGAGATGATAAAAAATTCAATCCAGTTCCTTATGTGGGAGATGTCCAATTGAGGGCCTTCCTTTCATACAACATTAACCAGGTAAAGTGGAAGAAGGAACTTGATTCTTTCGAGGAAAATCAGGTACATAGACCCCTTTAGGTTATAATGGAGAACTTTCAAGTTACATAGATCATCAAAAAACATAACTATTTTAGATGGATTCCCAATTCGCCACATAATATTGAAACTACACAGAAATGGTGTGCTAATATTTGCATAAAACTGTTGACCCATTGCAAGGAAGAAGCACTTGAAAACTGTGACCAAAGATGGGCCTTATCACCACCTGCTTTCAGGGAATGGGAAGCATTTGGGGCTCCCAATTTTTGCAGAGCCACGAAAATAATATCCAGGTATATAGAATGTATGAGGTTTTGTGGGGTTCGATGGCTAGGTTTGAGATTTCAATTCCCCATCATTTGGATGCCACTTGATCAATATCAACCTAATTACAAGGTCCAGGGAGAATGGTGGAAGGATATAATATTGACTGGGGGATATAATTTTCCAGGGACAAATATGGCTGAGGCATATGACATAGTAGAACTTCATGCTCAACATCAAGGTTCCAACCCAGATCTGCGAAAGTGATGGCCTTGACGAGGACGTGCACATGACTAAAGTTTGGGGGAGATGTTGTCCCATGAAATTGCTTGTTTTCTACCACCTTTTTCTATCCTTATTTACCTCCATTTCTATATTCCTTGAGCTATTGTGTGTAACCACAAGGGTAAGAATGCACATCTATTATGTCATTGTGTGTATTAGTTCAAAAACGTTAGAGATTGGTTGGGGGTTTACCAAAGCCAATCACTACTCTCTGAAATATTGCAGGAACACATCAAACGTAGTCTGGCAAGATGATGTGATCAAGGATGCAGTGCAATCCTTGGGTTGAAGGTGAAAAAGAGGACCTGTTTCGTGGTGCAACATTAGGTTCTATTAATCGGTTCAACCTTTGTGTATTTTTAGGAAGAGTTGTTACCCTAATCTTGGGATGCTCTGTGCTTGATGAATTGTATAAAAGGATGAACAAAGATAGATAAGGGATTAGTCAGTCAGTCAACTAGCTAGGAGTTGTCCTGTATCAAGACTGCAACCTATGCAATCTCGTTTTATTTAATGAAAATTGAGCTTCTTCTGTGTTTCTGAGTTTTTGTGACAGTTAGTTCACCACAGCCTTGATCAGGGAGTTGGGCCCACTCTTATGGTCATGTGATTTTAGCTTATGATATAGTTTTGTTTTGGTTTTGTGTGGAATCTGTTAGATCTATGTGTTCTGCTTCATTTACAGTTTTCCTGCTTCATTTGAATGTTACCATTATTTATGTTTAAGCACCAGTAATCTAGTTTTTTTTCTTTATTTTACTGCAATGATTGTTTACTTACATGATCAATATTGAAAGAAGCATAGTCTGCACATACAGTGCATGGTAGCATGTAGAACATGCAGGCCCATGACTTGACAAATTAAATGTATTAGGTGGTAAATCTAGATGATTAAATTTGATCTCTTTCATTCATATGAGTGTGGGTAACCTTCATTTTTTTGGTAAGGGAATGACTCAACCACAAGGCTACAAGTTCCTCATCCAAAAAGATACAAACCTAGTTGTTGAAAGGGTGTGAATGCTTTTAACCTCATGATGTGATTATCCCTTCACATTAAGAGGTTAAATTTAATATTCAAGGTAGTTATTGTGACCAATCTATATTAATATCGATTAATGGTTGTGAGTGAATTGAAGTGGATAAGTAAAGGGTTGGCCCACTCTCACAAGAATAGTGATAGATTTAAAAAAAAACACATCTCCCATATTCTCCCCTTGGGATACCCCTACCAAATTGTTTTTGACCTCTAGTTTAGAGCCCCAATATCTCAATTAAAACCATTCATTCAAGGGAATGTATTTTATCTTCCCCTTCATCCCAAGGTGCCTTGGGTTTCCCTTTTGGTCCACTAAGAAAGACACCTAATAAGTCCCAAAACCCCCTCTGATAATCTCTTATCACATAAGAAACCCTTTGAAGGGTCAATCACACATGAAAATATTGAGTATGGTTCAATCATGAATCCCAACATCCAACTTCTCATGTAGATTTTTCTTTTTTTTAAACCTACAGGAAGCGTGGCAATATCGACGAAAGTTCGTCACACTTTACCATGGTTTTGCATCGCACATATAGGATCTGCGTCGTAATTTTTTTTCAGCCAAACATTTTCTTCACTATTGCCACACCTTTTCATCACAAATTTCCACACTTTTTTGTATGGCATCTACGTCGTAATCTATTGGTAAGTTTTTTACTTTGGCATGGTTTTTCATCCCTATTCCGACGAAGTTTCGTCGCTATTTCCATGCTTTATAAGGTAAAACTATCTTGATGATGATGACACGTGCAGGGATTATTTCGACGATGGTTCCATGAATAACTGGTTCGTGGATATAGCGACGAAAGTTTTTCCATGAAAAATAGTCTTTGCTTTCATTGAAAGTGCAATAGATATGTGTGGCAATAGCAACGAAAAATTGTGGTAAATTTGTTTATATGTAGTAGTGTATTATTGATTTAATATATGTTCTAGCAAATTTAGACCTGGAATTGGTCAAATTTGAAGTTACAGTAAAGCCATGACAGATGGAGGGAGATTAGTAATTAAAATTCTCAATTGTGAATTGAGTGTGGGAAAAATTCATTCCAGAAATGTCAACCCACAACGATTTGTTGTTGCAGAGGTTAAATTGGTGTTATCATGGTGAAATTGAAAAAATTACATAGTTGCAGAATGTCTATGGTAAAAATGGGGAAAACGTTAGTAAAAAGCCCCACTTTCTGCAGTGGAATTCACGAGGAATTGATGCACATAAAAATGAATGTGCACAGGTGGGCACACTAAAAATGCATGATGCACAGTAAAAAGATTTTGATATGTAAAATTAGGCGTTGCACAGAAAAATATTTGCATGCAGGTACGTGCACTAAAATTTGGCAATGAGCGAAAAAATATCGGTCTGCTGGTACACACGCTAAAATTTGGCACTGTGTGGAAAAATGTTGGCATGCTGATACATGTGCTAAAACTTGGCGTTACGTGGAAAAATATTGGTGTGCGGGTACGCGTGCTAAAATTTGGCATCGCGTGGAAAAATATTGGTGTGCGGGTGTGCACACTAAAATTTGGCGTCGCATAGAGAAATATTGGCATGTGGGTGCGCACTCTAAATTTAGCACTGTACGATGCAGATTGAGTGAGGCATGCGTAATACTAGCGCATAGTGTGAATACGCATAATAAGGTGCGCATGGTGTGAACACGCATAATAATGGCATGCGTGGTGTGCGCAATATTGGCAGAGCGCAGAGGAATTTCATTGGGGCACGCACAATGTGGGTTTATGTTGTCGCACAACAATTTAATTAATGGTGCTTGCAGAGTACTGGTGCGCAGTGGGGGCATGCTAAAATTTGGCATGCTGTAGCACGTAGAGTGGAATATATGTGGAATATTAGTGCGTGACACGAAAATATTTCATGCAATAGGTGTTAGTGCAATAACCAAAATTTTGCATTGTGGATATTGGCTTGCGACACAAAAGTAGTGCGTGCCAGTTATTGGCGTGACAGAGAAGTGATGCACAGTGGTTATAGGTGCACACAGCATGATTTATCTTATGGTGTTGCTGTGCATGCTAAATATGGGCTTACAAGTTTCTATTTGTGCACACAAAGTCCCTCAGATGGTGAACAACAACTAAAAACGAACGAATGTCTGCGGCATTTTATACCGTTTGAATGCCATCTTTTTGCAACACGTTTTTGAGTCCCTTAAGAGAATTTTTAGCTACTCAAAAACCACGAGAACAATGTGTACCAAGGTACACTTTACTCTACAGCTCAAATAAAAGATCCCAGATAGAGCTTCCTAATTGTGTAAACCATTCATAAAATGAATCTTTTATGAGAAAGTTACAACACAAACAGTGGAGGGTAAATTTTAAGACCCAACTAACTTTGAAGAGCCATAACTTTTTGCTTTGAAATCAGATTGAGGCGCAGGAGTAGTCAATGGAAATATATTGAACCATAGAAGACATTCCTAGAGATGAATTAAATTTCTAGGCATGTTAAAAGTGTTTAATATGGAAATTAAGGTACATGTAGCATTCTGGACCAAAAACATGAATTGGCCCAGAACTTTAGTAGGCTGTAACTAGTAGCCTAGAACCCAGAAAAAGGTGAAATTTGGACAGACTGTCCAAAATATGTACATGAATAAACTCAATTGAGAACCTATGAAAACTCCAATGGAGGTGGTGCAAAAATGTATAATTACAGCGCAAAGTTGCGCCAAGTTGATGTGTGAACATAAACATTAATGGGCAATTTTGAAATAACCATAACTTTATGCTCAAGACTCATAATTGAGCATGGAAGTAGGCATTGGAAAGGTCTTAGAAAGTAGAATAGAATTATTCAACCATAAAATTGATCTGGACATTCAATTTTTCAGGAAGTCAGAAGAAAGAATTCTGATATATTATTGAATGAGAATGGTTCATATTTTCATGAGATTGTTTAAACAGTTAGCCTGACAAAGTTTTGTTTGTTGCACATTTTGAAAAGTTAACAACAACTAGATCAGATCAGGATCAACACAAAGTCAAGAGGAATGGAAGATTCAAAAGGGACTTACAACCAGGAGGATGAGATCATAGGGATGGATGTTCATTTGGGCATTGAAGGAACAAACTCCAATCGACATAGAGAAGGAAGGGATGAAAACATGAATATGGTAGAGGCCATTCAAAATTTACAGAAGGATTTCCAAAGCCACAAAGTTGATAATGAAAGGATTATGAGAGCCAAGGATCAACAAGAGGAATTAAACATGAATTTAATGTAGAGCTTGAACACAATAGAAAATAAATTGGATAAGGAGAGTGGCTCAAGCAAATCAGGAATTCACAGGTCTCCTGATGAGAAAAGAAGAACAAGAAGTGTTAGAAAACATCACCATCACTCCCTGAGGCATTCCAATAAGAGGGAGAAAAATAGCTCAAGTCCATCCCCTGTCAGGAATCATAAGAGGACTGTGGTGGATGATCTACGAGGAGAAATTAACAAAATCAAACCTCCTACATTTGATGGTGAGCACAAGAAGGATGAAGATGCAGAGACATGGTCATTGGGTATGAGAAAGTAGTTTATGGGTATGAGAAGGTATGGTCCTTATGCGTTCACAGTGGTGCCATTTGGGTTGTCAAATGTACTAGTTGTTTTCATGTGCTTAATGAATGGTGTTTTCCAAGAATATTTAGACAAGTTTGTCATTGTCTTTTTGGATGAAATCCTTGTATATTCCAATTCAGAAGAAGAGCATGAGCATCATTTGAGGATGGTGTTTCAAGTATTAAGGGAGCATCAGTTGTATGCCAAATTGAGCAAGTGCTCATTTTATCAAAAGAAAATTCGTTATTTGGGACATATGATTTCAAAGGATGGGATAGTAGTGGATTGTGAGAAGATAGAAGCCATTAGAGAATGGTCAACGCCAAAGAATGTGACAGAGGTCAGATAATTCATGGGCCTTGCAGGCTACTATAGGAGATTTATTGAAGGATTCTCAAAAATTGCACACCCAATCACTTCCTTACAAAAGAAGGGTGTGAAGTTTCAATGGACATTGGATTGTGAAAAGAGTTTCCAACACTTGAAGAAATTATTAACAATTGCTCGAATACTAAGGATTGCAGACCCAAATGAAGACTTGATTGTATGCACAAATGGATGTAAAGAAGGACTTGGTGGATTCCTCAGTCAAAATGGGTTTGTTGTATGTTATGAATCAAGGAAGTTGAAGGAGCATGAAAGACACTATGCCACTAATGATTTGGAGTTGGTAGCCATAGTGCATGCCTTGATGAAATGGAGACACTAACTCATGGGGAAAAGGTTTGAGCTAAGGATAGACCATAATGGTATGAAATATTTATTTGATCAACCAACTCTAAAAGCTAGGCAAAGCAGATGGTTAGAATTTCTAAGTGAATATGAATTTGATATAAAGCATATCAAGGGGAAAGAGAACAAAGTGGATGATGCACTTAGTATAAGAGTGCATGAATTGAAAGCTACAACCATTAGCATGTACCAACTAGATTTGAAAGACGGAATTATAGAGGCTTCCAAATAAGATTTGCAATATAAGGAATTAATGGGAAAATTACAGCGAGGTAATTTACAACAGAAAATTGAAGAATAAAAGCTAGATAATGATGAAATTCTCATGTACAGGGGAATACTTTATGTACCAAATTCCTAGGAATTGAAAAATATGATATTGAGGGAAATGCATAATGTACCTTATGCTGGGCACCCAAGTTATCACAAAACTATTGCAGTTGTCAAGAGCCAATATTATTGGCCAGGAATGAAGAAAGAAGTTGTTGATTTTATTGCCAAATGTTTGGAATGTCAAAAGGTAAAGGCTGATCATAGACACCTAGCTAGTTTGCTACAACCATTACCCATTCCTGAGTGGAAATGTGACGTTGTAACAACGGATTTCATCACCAAACTACCCAGAACAAACAAGCAACATGATTCTATCATGGCAGTGGTGGATAAGCTTACTAAATCTACCCATTTTATTCTAGTTAAGCTCACTCACAAGGAAGCCAACATTGCTGATGTTTATATGAGAGAAATTTCTTGATTACATGTCATACACAAGACAATTGTGTTTGATAGAGATCCAAAATTTACCTCAAATTTTTGGAAAGGATTATTTAATGGATTTGGAACAAATTTGAATTTTAGTACATCTTATCATCCAGAATTAGATGGACAAACATATAGGGTGAATCAAGTGATTGAGGATATGTTGAGGATGTATGTGATGGATAAACCATAAAAATGGGAATACTACCTACACTTAGTAGAGTTTGCTTATAAAGATGGGTACAAAACATCTCTAAAGATGAGCCCATTTGACGCACTTTATGGCAGAAAGTGAAACACATCGGTAAGATGGGATAACCCAGCAGATAGAGTAGTGGTTGGGACAGATTTACTCAGGGAAATGGAGGAGAAAATGATGAAAATAAAACAAAATTTAAAGGCTTCCCAACATAGGCAGAAAAACTATTCTTATAAGGGCGTAACTCACTGGGAATTTAAAGTTGGGGACCATGTATTCTTGAAAGTGAAGGCCAACAAAAGTTCCCTGAAGTTGGGAAATTGTTCAAAGTTGGAAGCTCTCTATTGTGGGCCTTTTGAAATCCTAGAGAGGATTAGTCTAGTAGCTTATATGATTGCATTTCTTGTATTTATGTTTGTTCATAATGTATTCCATGTATCTTTGCTCAAGAAATATATACCTGATGTTAATCGTGTTATTAATTGGAATGTGATTCAGGTGGAGCAAGAATGTGCTTTCCAAGTGCATCTGGTATGCTTGTAAAGGTCCAATGGACCTGGTATGGCCCCCAGGACGCTACTTGGGAGCACGAGGATGCAATGCAGACATAATACCCACATCTTTTTGATGATTTTTTATTTTTTTGTTGTCTATGCGTACATAATGCACTGAGGACAATGCATAATAAGGGGAGGGGATTGTAATATCCCTAGGATAAACCCAATTGTAAATGTAAATACAAATGTATGTAATTCGATGAGTTGTTTGACATCATTTTTTGTATGCACCTTCCATGGTATAGTGCGCGTATGTACTGCGCAGTAAAATGATGAAGTCTACATATTCTTGGATACCATGCACAACAACTTAAGTGTGTGAAATTCTGAGGCCAGGGAGCCTTTGTGTATATGTGGTGTTTTATAGGCTGGTGAGCCAGTTTTGTGATGATTATGCCAGAGATCCTAGATGTTAAAGACCAGTGAGCCTATTTTTGTATATGTCTAATGATTAATATAAAATACATCGTTGCATGCAAACCACCCATGATAAAAGAGTATGGGGGACTAAACTCCACTAGTTAGGGAAGGGGGGGCTAAAATTTAAGAAAAAAGGGGCTAAGCTAGGGATTTTAAGCCAAAAAGGAATATTATATTAATATTCCTTAAAACATAAAGTATGCATGATTAATTTATCCTAAGTTCTAAGGATGGGGACAAGTGGCCCAAAGTAGCTCCCAACATGACAAGTGCCAAGTTGGGGACATGCATACATATTGTTTGGACTTAGTTCATTTTCGTAGAGGCCTTCCATCATTCAATCATCCAGTAAATCATCCATGATCATTCATACACTCATTGAGATATCCTCGGTACCTTCATGTCATTGTACTTGAGCTTGTATCTGTATCCATACTTGTAGGTGTACCTGGTTAGCTGGGGAGCTGGACTGAGGAAGCGAGTTATCGGGCCCTGGGATATTGAAGATGAGGGTTGTTAGGCCCGTGAGAAATTTCTCTCTAGGTGAGAAAATTGTTGGAAATTGATTTCCTGAAGGTGTTAAATTGCAACTATAGGGCTCTGAGATTTCCTGTCCAACCTGTTTCTGAAGCCCAGAAAGAAAGTGGGGTAGCCGAAGGTCTATTGAGTAGAGAAGGGGCACACTTCCTGGGGTGGGACAAAAATGTGGGGTATGAGGGACTGTAGGATGTTATTTTGAGTTGGCACCTGTGACAGAGACTTTCCTGTTGTTTGTGATACATCAGCCTAGTTAGGAACCCCTTTACCTGGGTGGATTTTAGTCCCATCTCGGGGGCAACCCACTGTTGAGAGTGATGAGCAGTGTGGTCTAAGGCTGGGAGGTTCGTGGAAGGTTTGCACGCAGATGGTGATATTCTTATCAAGATAAGTGTCAATTGTGTGATAAATTTATATGATACATTATTATTTATGCGTTTATTTTTATGGGTTTATCCTATGTGTGGTTTATAACTATCTTTATATTTATGGGTATCACCTATATATGCTACAAGTATATGGTTACTATTATTTCAGTATGACTCTGTGCATTTACAAAATGCATTTGCCTGTTTATGTTATATATATCAATTACGCAAGAGTTCTGTGTGTATATGCTTTAATTGCATGCAGTACAAAAAATTTATGTGGCATAGCTCAGTTGGATGTTGGGTATGTTACAGTATGTTAAGCAAAGAATGAAAGCGTTTTCTAGAGTAGCATGGATTGACATGGGTGGTCGGGGATGTTACAATATGGTATTAGAGTTTCATTTTTCAACACTGAGCCTGGATGGGCTGAGCAAGTTGAGTTGAAGCGAAATTTCATAGAGGATTAATTTCGATGTGGGAAAATTTCATGTTGTAGAGAATCCATGGTAAAAAGTAACAACAATTGCGCGGAATTGGGAAAAATCCCAAATTTCCATTGTTAAATTCATGGGAAAATTGAGAAATCTATCCAAGTGGTGAGATATTATTGATTTAATCTCTGTTCTAGCAAATTCAGACCTAGAATTGGTCGAATTTGAAGTTACAGTGAAGCCATGATAGATGGAGCGAGAGTAGTAATTAAAATTCTCAATTGTGAATTAAGTGTGGGAAAAATTCGTTTTAGAAATTTCAACCCACAAGGATTTGTTGTTGCAGAGTTTGAATTGGTGTTATCAGGGTGAAATTGAATTTTTTTATAGTTGTAGAATGTCTACGATAAAAATGGGGAAAAAGTAGAAAAAAGCCCCAATTTCTGCAGTGGAATTCACGAGGAATTGATGCGCATAAAAATGAATGTGTGCAGGTGGGCACACAAAAAATGCATGATGCGCAGTAAAAAACTTGTGATATGTAAAATTAGGCACTATGTGGAATACTATTGGCGTGCTGGTACACACGCTAAAATTTGGCATTACATGGAAAAATATTGGCGTGCTGGTACGCACGATAAAATTTGGCGCTGCACGGAAAAATGTTGGCGTGATGATACACACACTAAAATTTTGCGTTGCGTGGAAAAATATTATCATGCGGGTATGTGCACTTAAAATTGGCGTCATGTGGAAATATATTGGTGTTCAAGAGTGCACACTGAAATTTGGCACCGCACAGAGAAATATTGCCATGTAGGTGCGCGTGGTAAATTTAGCACTGCGCGATGCAGATTGAGTGACGCATGCATAATATTGGTGCACAATGTGCATACGATTAATAAGGTGTGCGAGGTGTACACACACATAATAATGGCACATGTGGTGTGCGCAGTATTGGTAGAGCACAGAGGAATTTCATTGGTGCGTGCACAATGTGGGTTTATGTTGTCACGCAATAGTTTAATTAATGGTGTGCGCGGAGTACTGGTGCGCGGTGGGGGTGTACTAAAATTTGGCATGGTGTAGCATGTAGAGTGAAATGTGTGTGGAATATTAGCGCGACACAAAAATATTGTGCACAACAGGTGTTAGTGCAAGAACCAAAATTTTGCGCAGTGGATATTGATGCACAACACAAAAGTAGTGCGCACCAGTTATGGTCGCAACAGAGAAGTGATGCATAGTGGTTAAAGGTGTGAGAAGCATGATTTACCTTATGGTGTTTCTGTGCATGCTAAATATGGGTGTACAGGTTGAAATTTTTGTGTGTGAAGTCGCTCGGATGCTGAACAACAGTGAAAACCCAACGAATTCATGCAACATTTTATACTGTTTGAACTTCATCTTTTTGCAGCGCGTTTTTGACGCCCTTAAGAGTGTTTTTAGATACTCAAAAACCACGAGAATAGATTGTACCAAGGTACACTTGTCTTTGCAACTCAAATAAAAGAGCATGGAGAGAGCTTTCTAATGGTGTAAACTGTTCATAAAATGAATCTTTTATGAGAAAGTTACAACACAAATAGTGGAGGGTAAATTTTAAGACCCAACTAACTTTGAGGAGCCATAATTTTCTCCTCCAGAATTAGATTAAGGCATAGGAGAAGTCAATGGAATGATATTGAACCATAGAATACATTCTTGGAGCTGAATTGAATTTATGGGCATGTTAAAAGTGTTTAATATGACAAACAAGGTACCTGTAGCATTCCAGACCAAAAATACGAATTGGCCTAGAACTTCAACAGGTTGTAACTAGTAGTCCAGAACCCAGAAAAAGGTGAAATTTTGAAAGACTGTCCAAAATATGTACATGAATAAACCCAATTGAGATCCTATGAAAAATCCAATGTAGAAGGTGCAAAAATTCATAATTACAACGCAGAGTTGCGCCAAGTTGAAGTGTGAACAAAAACATTAATGGGCAATTTTCAAATAACCATAACTTTCTGCTCAAGACTTAGAATTGAGCATGGAAGCTGGTGTTGGAAAGGTATTGGATAGTAGAATATAATATTTCACCCACAAAATTGATTTGGGCATTCAATTTTTTAGGAAATCAAAAGAAATAATTCTTATATATTATTGAATCAGGATGGTTCATATTTTCATGAGATTGTTGAAACCTTTAGTCTAATAAAGTTTTGTTGGTTGCACATTTTGCAGAGTTAACAACAAATAGATCAGATCAGGATCAACATAGACTCCATAGTAATGGAATATTCACAAGGGACTTACATCTAGGAGGATGAGATCAGAGGGATGGTTGTCCATTTGGGCATTGAAGGAACAAACTCCAATGGACATGGATAAGGAAGGGATGAAAACATGAATATGGTAGAGACCATTAAAAATTTACAGAAGGATTTCCAAAGCCATAAAGTTAATACTGAAAGGATTATGAGAGCCAAGGAGTAGCAAGAGGACTTCAACATGAATTTAATGTAGATCTTGAACAAAATAGAAAATAAATTGGATAAGGAGAGTGGCTCAAGAAAATCGGGAAGTCACAGGTCTCCTGATGAGAAACGAGGAACAAGAAGTGTTAGCGGACATCACCATAACTCCCCAAGGCATTCCAATAAGAGGGAACACAAAATATCAATTCCATCCCCTATTAGGAATCATAATAGGTCTAAGGTGGATGATCTATGAGGATAAATGAAAAAAATCAAACCTCCTACATTTGATGGTGAGCACAAGATGGATGAAGATGCAGAGACATGGTTGTTGGGCATGATAAAGTATTTTCAATTGCATAATTATTCATCTCATGTAGAAGGAATAATTTCCATCTATCAACTCAAGGGAAAGGCACCCATGTGGTGGGATCAACTTGTGTAGGTCCAACACATTAAATATAAAAGTGTCACTTGGAGGGAATTAAAGAAGTATTTTGAGAAGAAATACTTGACTAAGAGATACCATGGAAATAAAATGAAAGAGTTCTTTGAACTCAAGCTTGGGAGTATGACCATAGATGAATATGAAGGAAGTTTTTTAGAATTGTTGAAGTATGTTTCTTTCATCAAGGATGAGACAATTAAGATTCAGAGGTATTTGAGTGGATTTCCATCATTCATCAGTGACAAAATATAGTATGATGATCCTAAGACATTGGAGGATACCATAAGGTGAGCTAAATGCCTATATGATCAACAAAAACCAAGGCCAAATTTCCAAAAGGCTTGGGAAGACAAAAACAAATTCAACATGGATCAGAGGAATAAGGGATCTAAGCCACCATTCTTCAGAAATAATCCTCAGGGACAACCAATTTCTAAAGGACCCAGAACGATTGAGATAGGGGGTCAAAGGCCAAGGAAACCACCTATTCAATGTTGGGGTTGTAAATTAGATCATATGTTCAGAGGTTGTCCCCACAGAGGTGAAAAAGTGAGGAATGTTCACAATGTACATCAAGTTGAAACAATGGAGGACATGGGCATAAATGTACCAAGGATCTATGCAGCCCTGGACAAAAAGAAAGAGAGTATCAGTCACGTATGATTGAAGTGGAAGGTATGATAAAAGACCAAACTATTGATATTTTAATTGATTCAGGATCTAGTCATAGTTATATAGATCCTAAGATGGTGGAAATCTTGCATTTTCCAAGAAGTAAGAAAGAAAAATACTGGTTGGTGCAGCTAGATACCGGAGCCAAAATAAAAGTTAATGAGATGGTTAAGTCATGTCTTATGGACATGAATGGAATGAACACCAGGGTATATTTGAACATCTTTCCTTTAGGTTCCTATGAATGTCTAATTGGGATGGATTTGTTGGGCCATCATCATGCTATCCTAGACTTTCATAACAAGGAATTTACTTTCTTGGATGGCGAAGGCAACCTAAGGAAAGTGCAGAGAATTCCTAGGGAGGTAACCATCAGAGAAATTTTAGCATTGCAGTTGAATAAATGTTACAAAAAAGGGTGTCAAATATTTGCAGCTCATATGGAAGAGACACCTAACGATAAGGTGCCAAATTTGGAAGATCCTGTAGTCCTAAAATATTTTGAATATGTGTTCAAGGAGGTACCAATACTACCCCCAAAGAGAGATATTGATTTCTCTATAAATTTAATTCTTGGAGCAGCTCTAGTGTCAAAGACTCCTTACATAATGACTACACCAGAACTGAAGGAGTTGGAAATGCAGATTGATTAACTTATGAAGAATGGATATATACACCCAAGTGTGTCACCTTGGGGTTCCCTAGTCTTGTTCATGAAGAAAAAATATGGGACATTAAGATTGTGCATTTATTTTAGACAGTTGAATAAAGTGATTATAAAGAACAAGTATCCTCTGCCAAGGATTGATGATCTCTTTGATCAATTGAAGGATGCAAAGATATTTTCAAAGATATATCTTAGTTCATAATACCATCAGGTAAGGATTAAGGAGGAATATATCAAAAAGACCGCCTTCAGGACAAGGTATGGTCCTTATGAGTTCACAGTGGTGCCATTTGGGTTGCCAAATGCACCATTTGTTTTCATGTGCTTAATGGATGGTGTTTTCTGAGAATATTTAGACAAGTTTGTCATTGTCTTTTTGGATGACATCCTTGTATATTTCAAGTTAGAAGAAGAGCATGAACATCATTTGAGGATGGTGTTGCAAGTATTAAGGGAGAATCAATTGTATGCCAAATTGAGAAAGTGCTAATTTTATCAAAACCAAATTCGTTATTTGGGACATATCATTTCAAAGGATGGGATAGCATTGGATCATGAGAAGATATAAGTCACTAGATAATGGTTAGCGTCAAATAATGTGATAGAGGTAAGATCATTCATGGGCCTTGCAAACTACTATAGGAGATTTATTGAAGTATTCTAAAAAATTGCACACCCAATCACTTGATATGAAAGAAATTGCTAGAATAAAGTGGTTGATGCATTTAGAAGAAGAGTGCATGAATTGCATGCTACAAACATTAGCATGTACCAATCCAAGTTGAAATACATAATTATAGAGGCTACCAAATTAGATTTGCAATACAAGGAATTAGTAGAAAAATTACAGCAAGGTATTTTGCAGCATAAAATTGAGAAATATAAGCTAGATAATGATGAAATTTTCATGTTTAGGGGAAACATTTATGTGACAAATTCCTAGGAGTTGAAAAAACTGATATTGAGAGAAATGCATAATGTACCTTATGTTAGACACCTAGGTTATCAGAAAATTGTTGCAGCTGTCAAGAGCCAATATTATTGGCCAAACATGAAGAAAGAAGTTGCAGATTTTATTGCCAAATGTTTGGAATGTCAAAAGGTAAAGGCTGAGCATAGACACCCAGTTGGTTTGATACAACCATTACCCATTCTTGAATGGAAATGGGAAGTTGTAGCAATGGATTTCATCACCAAACTACCTAGAACAAACAAGCAACATGATTCTATCATGGTAGTGGTGGATAAGCTTACTAAATCTGCCCATTTTGTTCCAGTTAAGCTCACTCACAAGGCAACATAGATTGTTGATGTTTATATGAAATAAATTACTAGATTACATGGCATATCCAAGACTTGTGTATGACAAAGATCCAAAATTTACCTCAAAATTTTGGAAAGGGTTATTTAATGGATTTGGAGCAAATTTGAATTTTAGTACAACTTATCATCTAGAATCAGATGGGAAAACAAAGAGGGTCAATCAAGTGATTGAGGATATGTTGAGGATGTATGTGATGGATAAACCATCAAAATGGGAAGACTACCTACACTTGGTATAATGTTTTTATAATAATGGGTACCAAACATCTTTAAATATGAGCCCATTTGAGGCACTTTATGGAAGAAAGTGCAACACACTGGTAAGCTGGGATAACCCAGCGGATAGAGTAGTGCTTGGGCCATAGTTTCTCAAGGAAATGGAGGGGCAAATGTTGAAAATAAAACAAAATTTAAAGGTTGCCCGAGTCAGAAATAAAAGTTATGCTAATAAGGGCATAACTCACAGGGAATTTAAAGTGAGAGACCATGTATTTTTGAAAGTGAAAGCCAAAAGAAGTTCCCCGAAGTTGGGAAATTGTTCAAAGTTGGAAACTCGCTATTGTGGGCCATTTGAAATCCTAGAGAGAATTGGTCTGGTAGTTTATATGACTGCATTGCCTACATCTATGTATGTTCATAATGTATTCCATGTATCATTACTCAAGAAATATATACTTGATGCTAATCATGTTATTGATTGGAATGTGATTTAGGTGGAGCAAGAAGGCGCTTTTCAAGTGCATCCGGTACACATTCTGGACCGAAAAATCAAACATCTATGGAATCAGGCCATAGGGATTGTAAAGGTCCAATGGACCTAGGACAATCTTGAGGATGCTACTTGGGAGCATGAGGATGTAATGCGAGCAGAATACCCACATATTTTTGAGGATTTTTGAATTTTGTTATATATGGGTACATGATGCACTGAGGACAGTGCATAAATAAGGGGAGGGGATTGTAATATCCCTAGGCCAAACCCAATTGTAATGTAAATGAAAATTCACTTAAGTTGGTGAGTTGTTTGATATCATTTTGTATGCACATTTCATGGCATAGTGCACGCTTGTACTACACAGTAAAATGATGAAGTGTGCACATTCCTGGATACCGCTCGCAACAACTTGAGTGCATGCGACATTGAGGCCAGGGATGCTTTGTGTATATATTGTGTTTTATAGGATGGTGAGCCATTTATTATAATCTAGGGTGCTTATGTTTGGATTAGGATGGAGAGCCTAGATGTTAAAGGCCAGTGCGCCTATGTTTGTATATATGTCTCATCATTAATATAAAATACATTGTTGCACGCAAATCGATCATGATAAAAGAGACGGGGGATTAAAATCCACTGCTTAGGGAAAGGGAGGGGCCTAAAAGTTAAGAAAAAGGGATAAGATAGGGAGCTTAAGTCAAAAAGGAATATTATATTAATATTTCTTTAATCATAAAGTATGGATAATTATTTTATCCTAAGTTCCAAAGTTGGGGACAAATGGGCCAAAGTAGCTCCCAACATGACAGGTGTCAAGATGGGGACATGCATACATATTGTTGGGACATAGTTCATTTTCCCATCTTTTCCATAATTCCTTCCAACATTAGACCATGATTCCATGACCATTTCACTCATGTAGTCATCTATCCTCCATACTTCCTGTCACTGTACCTGAACTCGTATCCATAGCCATACATGTTTGTGTAGTTGGTTAGCTAAGGACCTGGATTGAAGAAGCATTTTTTCAGGCCCATGGGATACTGAAGAGGAGGGTTGTCAGGCCCGTGAAAATCTCCTCTCTTGGTGAGAGAATTGTTGAGAATTGATTTCTTGAAGGTGTTAAACTACAACTACAGGACTCTGAGACTTCCTATCCGGTCTGTTGCTGAAGCCCGAAAAGGGAGTGGGGCAACCAAAGGACTGTTGAGCAGAGAAGGGGCACACTTCCTGGTGTGGGGCAGGCATGTGGGGAATCAGGGAATGGAGGTTGTTAGTTGAGCAAGCACCTGTGACAAAGTCTTTCCTATTGTCTATGAACCATTATCTTGGTTAGGAATCCCTTTACCCAGGTGGAGTTTAGTCCCATCTCGGGGTTGAGCCACTACTGAGAGTGATGAGAAGTTTGGTATAAGGTTGGGAGATTCATGGAAGGTCTTCACATAGTTGGTGACATTCTTACCAAGATAAGTGTCAATTGTGTGTTAAATTTACATGATGCATTATTATTTACGTGTTTAGTTTTATGGGTTTATCCTATGTGTGATTATAACTATCTGTATATTTATGGGTATTTCTTGTATATGTTGCATGTATGTGTTTACTGTTATTTCAGTTTGAATCTGTGCATTTACAGATGTATTTGTATGTGTGGTTATAACATACCCAACATCCAATTGAGCTATGCAACATAAATGTTTCAAATTGCATGCAATTAACACATATACACACAAAACTCTTGCGGATATATATATATATATATATAGATAGATACATCCTTAAATGCACAGATTCACATTGAAATAACAATAAATGTATACATACAACATATACAGGAAATACCCATAAATATTTAGACAATTATAACCACACATAGGATAAACCCATAAAACTAAACACGTAAATAATAATGCAGCATGTAAATTTAACACACAATTGACACTTATCTTGGTAATAATGTCACCAAAAGTGTCTAGACCTTCCACGAACCTCCTAGCCTTAGACCACACTGCTCATCACTCTCAGCAGTGGGTCATCCCCGAGATGGGACTAAACTCCACCCAGTTAAAGGGATTCCTAACTAGGCTAATGGATCATGGACAATAGGAAAAAATTCCTCACATGTGCCAACTCAAACTAATAGCCTACAATCCCTCATTCCACACATGCCTGCCCCACCCTAGGAAGTGTGCCCCTTCTCTGCTCAACAGTCCTTCGGCTGCCCCACTTCCTTTCTGGGCTTCAACAACAGGTCGAATAGAAAGTCTCAGAGCAATGTAGTTGTAGTTCAACACCTTCAGGAAATCAGTTCCCAACAATTAACTCACCCAGAGAGAAATTTCTCATGGGCCTTACAACTCGCTTCTTCAGTCCATCTCCTCAACTAACCATCTACACAACCAGGTATGCCTATGGATACAAGTTCAGGTACAATGACATGAAGTAAGGAGGATAGTTGACTACGTGAGCGAAATGGTCATGGAATCATGGTTGAATGCTGGAAGGAATGATGGAAAAGATGGGAAAATGAACTAAGTCCCAACAATATGTATGCATGTCCCCAACTTGACACTTGTCATGTTGGGAGCTACTTTGGCCCACTTGTCCCCAACTTTGGAACTTAGGATAAAATAATTATCCATAGTTTATGATTAAATAAATATTAATATAATATTCCTTTTTGGATTAAGCTTCCTAGCTTAGCCATTTTCCTTAACTTTTAGGCCCCTCCCTTTCCCTAACTAGTGGAGTTTAGTCCCCCATCTCTTTTATCGTGGTCGGTCTACACGGAACAATGTATTTTATATTAATGGTGAGACATATATACAAAAATAGGAAAACTGGCCTTTAACATCTAGGCTCTTCAGCCTAATCCAAACATAATCACCCTAGCTTATAATAATTGCCTCACCATCCTATAAAACGCAGCATATACACAAAGCCTCCCTGGCCTCAATATAGCACACACTCTCTTTTTTGTGCGCGGTATCCAGGAATGTGCACACTTCATCATTTTACTGCGCAGTACAAGCACACACTATGCCATGAAATGTGCATGCAAAATGATATCGAACAACTCACCATCTTAAGTACATTTTCATTTACATTAAAATTGGGTTTGGCCTAGGGATATTACAATCCCCTCCCCTTATTTATGCACTGTCCTCAATGCATCATGTATCCATATAAAACAAAATTTCAAAAATTCTCAAAAACATGCTGGTATTCTGCCTGCATTGCATCCTCATGCTCCCAAGTAGCGTCCTCAGGACCGTACTGGGTGTTAGTCCCTAAATTTTCACCTGAATATGAGAGGGCTAGCTAGGGCATCATCAGGTTATTGCAAAAGTATTTTGAGGATTTTTTATGGTTTGTTTTTGAATAAGGTGGTTGAAAACTGGTTCAAGGTTTCAAGGTAAACATGAATTTCAGAATAAGAACAAACGATATCCCATTGACTGGTTAAAGGGTAGTCACATAGATGAATTACACAAATAAGGAAAAGAGAAAATGAATTTTTCAATTTGTCAACCTCACATAAAATTCTTATCTCAAAATATCATTTAGAAACAAGAACATTAGCCTGAAATCAAAAACTTGAAAATAATCACAACAAAAAATTCTTTATTGTATCAATTGATAATCAAGAAAACAATGCATTGCAGTTTAATAAATGATCTCAACAATGAAGAGAAAAAGAAAAGAGTAGAAGATACAATCTAACCATCAATATTCCTTTGCCATTAAATGTCACATGGAATAGGAATGTCTTACAAGGAGTTTCAAAACAGGTGCCCTGGATCTCCAATTTTTCAACCTGAACATAGTCTTTCTTCTGTATACTTAAACTATCCAAAAAAATATCTCAGATCCTATTTTCTAGTATGTTATTAATGATAAGATCTGATTAACATATATCTTTTAGGGAGGTTATCTCAAAAAGAGCATTTTCATTACAAAAATAGATATAATTTCAACATCTTAATCCCAAATGATCCTTTCAACAATACATTTGATCCTACAAAATGGGAGTTTGTTTGATTTAGTCATTCTTTTCGAGGTGTTTAACTTCACAATCCCAAAATAAGTAAATATTCCCTTTTTCCTGGTAACTAACAAAGCTCCAAAACTACGCAAGATCCTTCATAGGGCTATCAAGATATGATTGCAGCATTAGCTTTAGCAGTCCTTTGTTTCATCTTAGAGGTGAGCACAATATTGTGCCAATAGAGTTTGAAGTTGGATTCTCTAAGCTCTTTGTTACATTTTCTTCTTCTCAAACCCTTGTATCCTTTCCTACCATATAGCACTCCATTTCTCTACATGAGCCTTTTCATTCTTCAATTGTTTCACCATCATCTAAAGTTTTTTGATCTTCTCTTTATCAGTTCTGACCTTGACCTTGAATTCTAGAAATTCTTCTACAGGTGCAGGCTTGTTTAAATCTATGACAGCCTTAATCTCTCTTAGTTTGATTTGGTATCTAGAAGCCAATCATGAGCTGTGATCATCATCTGAACTAGATGAATACATGGCTTCAGGGATATCTGATATATGGTCTGAATCTATAAGGATACTTTCTTTATTTTCAAAAATCCTATTGGTACCTTTAGGAAGTGCTTTAGCTCTTGACAATCTGGTAATATCTCTTGTTACAGGTCCTGCAGGAAATTTAGCAATCTTCTTACCTCTTTCTGCTGGTTCTCTATGTAATGGATGTTTCTTCGCCTTTCCTTTGATACTTGCTTTAGAGTCCTCAAAAAATTGATCTTCTATGACTATGACATTTTCCTTTTTGATAGATGAGTCAAACATAGCTTTGGACCTTAGCTTGTATTTGTTGGTGACTCTAGAAGAATTTCTCCTGGGGTTTTGAGACATAGACACATATTTCTTCTTTTTCTTTTTAACTGCATCACCATTCTTACTGGTTGCTTATGGTTTATGTTTGACTGTGGTTTTAATACCATAATCCTCATCTGAATCTTATTCCATTTTTATGTCTGCATCAGAAAATTTTTTGATCTTTGCATCCAATTTGGGTCTCTTACCTCTGTCATGGCTTCTTCTTGAATGTCATCTATAGGAGTATCATCAGGAATGTGTTGAGTCTATTTATTTCTCTTGCTGGTCCTTGTTACCTTGATTTCAAACATTTCTTCTTTGATAAGAGTTTCATCAACTGGGATACTTTGTTTCTGTGTAAATGCCCTTTTCCCTTTTCCCCTTTTCTGTTTTCTTGGTTGTGGATCAAGATTTAGGGATTGGATCAACCAATTCCAGGGTTTATGTACTTCACTCAGAGCAGAAAAAACTAGATTTTTAATTAGAACTTGATGAAATAGGCTACCTTTAGTAGTGGTAGGGTGTGACTGTACCCTTTTTGACATCTTCGATAGGATTTTGAGTAGAAAGTATGGTATATTTAAGGGATAGTATCCATTGATATGCATTAACAACCTAATATGGTAGATATAAACCAATGAGAATCTGCCTTCGTAGGTGATATACCTATGAATTATGATCAGAGCAGTATGCCACTCTGGTCTTATCCAGCTGTGAGGAAATCCCTTTTTCCAATCTGGGTTTTTCTTATCTGGTAGCAAGAATTGGTTGAAAAAATCCATGACTAGATGTGTTGGCATGTTTTACAGGAAGCATATGCTTGTCATTGATGGTAAGTACATCAACGATGATGGCTTGAGTACAAGAGCATGATCAGCAACGCAATGATAATGGGGAGGAGCAACAACAGTGATCGTTGGATCAACAATTCAGAATTCTCGATGGCTGTCAAACCTCAATGTAGACAATAGGAGCACACAAATATGGAGGATAGATCTTGGGCGTTAGATCCGAGCGCAGGGTCCGACGACCGTTGGATCCAAGAGAGCCTGCACATTCTTTAAAATGCTAGGAGAAGTGGGCTTACAAAATCTCAAAAGCAGGAGGACCATCCATCTTCGGGAAGGACACATGGATGCACAGATATGGAGGATAGATCTCGGGCGTTAGATCCAAGCGCAGGGTCCGACCACCGTTGGATCCAGGAGAGCCTGAACATTCTTTAAAGGGCTAGGAGAAGTGGGCTTACAAAATCCTGAAAGCAGGAGCATTGTCCATCTTCGGGAAGGACACATGGACACAGATCATCATTTTGATGACTGGAAAGTCAAAGGTATGAAATGCTCCAGCCTTTCACCTCCCGAAATCACGATATGCAAAATTGTGAAAAGATCTGAGCCGTCATATCAAGGTTTGATTTGCACCATTGATCCCACTCCATTTCATAGTTTCGCGGATCGAGAGTTGGAGATGTCAAAGACTATTAACCACAGGAATCCTAAAATCATGATATGTGAAATTGTGAAATGATCTAAGCCGTCAGATCAAGGTTTGATCTGGACCGTTGATCCCACTCCATTTCAGAGTTTCGTGGATCAGAACTTTGAAGTGAGAAGAACACTGAACATCAAGAATCTCGAAATCGAGATATGCTAAATTGCGATTTAATCGCAGCCGTCAGATCAAGATGTGATTAAGACCGTTGATCCGACTCCATTTCGGAGTTTCGCGGATCGGAACTTTGGAGTGACAAGAACACTGAACATCAAGAATGTCGAAATCGCGAAATGATCTAAGCCGTCAAATCAAGTGTTGATCGAGACCGTTGATCCCACGCCATTTCAAGGTTTCGGGGATCGCGACTTGGAGAGTCGAGATGCGTCATCTCCAGATTCACGAAATGCAAAATCGTGAAAGCGCTTTATGCATAAGGTTGTGATCACAACCCTTGGTCACATCAACGAGAGATGGAGGAAAGAGCTAGAGAAACCAAGCTCCTTTTTGGGGATCTCAACTGGGAATGTCGAGACACATGGTCACACAAATGCCGAATTGCCAAATGCCGAATTGCCAAATGACGAAATGCTGAAATGAATTCAATATCCCATGGAATCAATCCAATGGTGCAGGTGAATTTGGAAAAGATCGGAGGGCTACTATAGCACGACACAATTTAACTGCCAGAAACCACTGATGGTTTCTGTTAGAGGACTCGAAGACACTTCGAGGTGATTGACAGAGGAGGTGAAGAGTCTCTGGGAATCTTCAAGAGGGATGAAGATGTTCATGGAGGCAATTTACAGCTGGATGAGCATTGAGGCCTGTAACTGGAATAGAGAAGGTGAGCTCTACTATCACAGAGAAGACGAAGAGTCTCAAACTTCCAGAGAGGCTGAGGAATCTCAGTATAACATACAGTGATGTTGAACGAGTGGTAAATGAACAAAGAGGCTGAAGAGTCACGATGATGATCAGACAAAGCACTCGAGTTGTGGAGGAATATTACATGGAGCGAGCATGCAAAGGCATTATGAATATTGCATGCACAAAGACAATAGAGACTATAAGAATGTTGAACAAAGAAGAGATAAGGGTTGTCACTGTGTAGGAGAATTCAGGTGTGTACAAGGAGGCAGAATGCAGGAGCATAAATGCACAGTCGAGGAATGGTGCATTGAAGGGATATGGCGCATAGAGCATAAAAGGCAGAAGAAGAGAAAGCGCTAGAGGTGTGCAAAAGACACTGATGCAAACAGGGCAGAGGATTGTAACAGAACAATGACAAGGCTGGTAAGCCATTGAATAATTTTATATCGTTGTAATAAGTTTTAGTAACAAAGAATTTATAATTCAGGGTGGTTGGGAGGCGCTAGGGAG
>ML796769.1:110341-144573 GCA_009831015.1 Picea engelmannii | reverse complement strand
ATATGTCTCTGTGTTTCTCATATATGTGACTGATGCTGAATGTGTCAACGTTTATTTCCCTGCATGATTGTCATCATCATTGAGTGCCTTGTAAAGTTTTTAAAAGAAGCAAAATTGTTTAAGCACGGTAACAACTGATTCAACCCCCCTCTCAGTTGTCCAACAACATGTTCCTTTTTCCACCATTGTTCTCCTCCAATTTCCAATCTGCAAGCTTTAACAATGGATTGTTATGTCACCAACATCAACAACTTACCGATCACCACTTCGAAACCATCGAAGTTTTGTGCAAACACCATAGATACCTGTTCGTCATGCCCTTTGAAAGTGATAAAGAATTCAAACCAACATCTTTGAACCTTTGTGCCATCTACAGATATGCTTCAAGTAGCTCAACGCCCTCAACTTCCAACTTGACAATTTTCCCACTTTTCTTAGGCGCCATGTCGATAATGCGGTGTTGCAACTCGACGCTATTGGAAGTTGAATTTAAAACCTGCAACTGTTACTATATAACAATTTATTCTAAAGGATATATGCGCACATAATATGATAAAATTATAACAAAAAGTGACAATGTTATATAATGATGTTGGAAATTGAACTAATTTGAAGCGGGTCCTTGCAGGTACAGAGTCATATCATCATCTAACGGTTTGAACTGCATAGTCGATTCGAGCGATATCGTGGAGTATATGCAGGTCTATTCATCCTTGATTTATATGATCATGACAATATCTAGATGGATGGTGCATGTCATAGCATAATTACATTAGCACTTTAGAAATAACGTTATTCTAGAAGTGCTATTGATGACTAGGTAGTAATTTGAATTTTTTAGGATTCAAATGAGCAAATGATGTGACAAATCTCGTAAAACCATGTCTTAAACCCCCAAAATTAAGAAAATTATTCAAAAATGATAAAATGAAAAGCATAGCAAACTCAAAACAAAGATTAAAGTGTAATAAAAACAAAAAATGAAGTACAAGTAGAGAGGGTTTAGGATTAGGGTTTCTCACTAAATCAAAAGGAAAATTAGAAGCTAACATTGGCTCCTTCTGGGGGTGGAGCTTTGATGATAAAATCCAAGAACTAAAGACCAATGCCTTTTCCTTACTTCTGATTCGCTGATCTCCCTGCATCTGTCAGCCTTTATTCACAACACAACTGTATAAAACAAGTCCATTGGGTATATGGAGTCTTTATTAAAAGAAAAACCTACTGTACAAGATGAAAACTTGATGACTCTTTAAAGAAAATAGTGTTTCAAGAACCTCCCATTCACTGGGCCTCCAAAAGTTTATGTGTCATCTAGATTATGCAGGAGAAAAGTGTTATTATCCATTACCTTGGCTATTCTCAAAGGACCATACCATTGGTTATCAAACCTACCATGTTTTGATTTATCTTCTCTCCTAGCATCCCATATTAACACCAAATCTCCTTCATCAAAAAAATATTTCTTAGTTCCTTTATCAAATGTGGCCTTGACTTTTATTTGGTGAGCAACATCTTTCTGGTTCATCTGTTCTCTGACCTACCGAGCCTCAATCATATGAAATTTTTTCCTTTGGAGATCGTTGGGTTCTTCTAACTCTTCTTGTAAAATTTTTAAAACTAGTGGGCCCAACTGAGTTGAAATAATAGCTTGTGTCCCATATAACATCTAGAAAGGAGAGTTCCTAATAGATTTCTTGTTACTGATATGATCAATCCATAGGGAAAACTTTAACTTGGAATCCCATGCCCTTTTATTTTCTACCAATAGTTTTTTGATAATCCTTATCAGACTCTTATTGGAAGACTCTGCTAACCCATTTCCTTGGGGGTAGTAAGGAGTAGAGTGGGCCAATTTGATACTATACTTATTGCAGAAATTAATCATGGAATTGGATTTAAAAGCTTGTACGTTATCAGTGACTAGGTTTTTAGGACAACCAAACCTGGAAAAGATATGTCCTTCAAGAAATTCCATGATTACCTTATCTATTTCATTCTGAGTTGGAATATCTTCTATCCACCTTGTAAAGTAATCTGTGGCTGTAAGAATCCATTTATGTTGTCCAGAAGATGAAGGGTTAATTTCCCTAATGAAATCCAAGCCCCACTATTGAAATGGTCCATGAGCGATAATTGGTTTCAGAGGCAGAGACATAAGTTTCTGCTTTCCAACAAATTTTTGACAAGGTTCACATGCCCTGACTTGAGAAAAAATGTTTGAGAACAGAACTAGCCAGTAATAGCTTGCCCCAAGAATCTTGAAAGTAGTATCTTTCCAATGGCGGTGACCTCCACAAACACCATGATGTAGATCACAAAAAAATTGTTTAGCCTCTTCTTCATCAAAATACCTCAACAAAATGCCATGGGGGTCTTTCCATAATAGGATCTAATCAATAATTCAATAATTTATTGATCTTAATTTTAATGATCTGAACTTTGATTTATCCAATCCTAGAGGAGATTGAAAATTTTGTAGAAAAAACATGATATCTTGGTACCATGGTGAAGTAACATACTTGTTGTTTACCTGTGAACTTGTTTCTCCAATCTGGAATGAAAAATCATGTGCTTTGCCTAAAATATGATACAAACCAATTGCTTTGCAATTAGACTCTGTCATTAATTTGGCAAGGCCTTGACCTTTTATCAGCTGAGTAAGATTTATAGTCAAGTTATACTCTAGGATTTTTGTTATCCATTTTCCTCTCTTTCCTTCATAATAAGGATGAACTAGGATTTATTTGACTGCACTGCTTGGGACATAAGCTGTGATCTCAGATTGAAGGACATATACTCTAAAGGATTTCAAAGGCTTTACCAGAGCATAGGCTTGTTTTTCCATTATATCGTACTTCAATTCAGAGTCTTTGAGAGTTTTGTTGAAGAAGGAGATGGGTTGTTCATATCCTTGCTCATTTCTTTGCAAAAGAACAACAACTATGGTATCTTTTGAGGAAAATGAAAAAATCATGAACCCCTCAGAGTAATATGGACTGATGAGAACAAGGGCCTAAACAAGAGCCTTCTTGATCTTCTCGAAAGATTCTTTAGCTTTTGGTATCCACTTAATTTTTGCATCCTTTTTCAACATGTCAGTAATGTACTTGATAATCTCTACAAAATTGGGTATAAATCTCCTTGGAAAATTAATTTTACCAATGAAGGACTGAATAGACTTCTTGTTTCTCGGAATGTCTATCTATTAGATAGCTTTTACTCTTTCAGGGTCTATTTTAATAGCTTCAGGTGAAACAATGTGTCCCAAAATCTTTCCTTCCTCCATGACAAAATGTGATTTTTTAGGATTAAGTGATATGCCGTACCTCCTACATTTCTCAAAAGTTTTCTTCAAGTGTTTTAAATGTTCTTCATCAAATGCTGAAAATACAGTGATGTCATCAAGATAAATAACTACAAACCTGTATTTCTCACCAATAAAATCAATATCCATAGCCCTTTGAAATGTGGCTCATGCATTCATCAATCCAAAGGGCATCTTTTCATATATAAAAGTGCCCCAGGGAGTGGTAAAAGATGTTTTCTTTTTGTCCTCCTCTACTACTGATATTTGATTGTACCCTGAGTATCCATCAAGCATAGAGATCTTCTTTGCTCCTACAACTCTCTGTAAAATATGATCCATTTTTGGTAATAGATAATTGTCCTTGAAGGATCACTTGTTCAAATTCCTAAAGTCCACACAGAGTCATATCTCTCCACTCTTATTTCTGACAAGCACAAGGTTAGCTACCCACTCTGAGTATCTCACTGGCACTATGATTTTAGCCTCCAATAACCTTTTCATATCCTTTTCTATTATATGTAATAGCAGAGGATTAAATTGCCTAGACTTTTTCTTAAAAGGTTTTGATCCAAGTTTCATAGGAATTTTGTGTTGTATGATCTTTGTATCAAATACTTTCAAGTATTCATAAGACCAGGTGAATACATTTGAATATTGCTTCATTAATTCAACATATGTCTCTCTCTATTTTTGTGACAGTTTTCTAGATATTTTGATCAACCTGGGATTTGTATCAGAGCTGATGTCACAATCCACTACATCAGTTTCTTCTGTCTGAATAAACATCCTTCCTGGAAACATCATTGTGGTCAAAGAACCTCTCGAGTGGGACCAAAACTTTAGGCATATGATTTGTCTTTAATTCGATAATTTTGTGCCCAACAACATTATCTTGAAGAACATCTGCAACATGTACCTCTACTTCATCATCTTCGTCATCTTGATCTATTGAAATGTTAGAAAACTCTTCAATAGTCTTAAGAATCTTTGAATTTATTCATCATCTTTAAAAACATGCCAATGTTTTATATTGTCTAGTATTGAGGGTCCGTGTATAACCTCAACCTCAAATTTCAAATTAGGAAAAATTGGAGTTTTAAAGTTGCTAGCTGCAAGTGCCAAAGAGTCATCCTGCTTATTTAAATTTCTATGCACAAAATTAATATTTAATTCCAAAAAGAAATTATCCACATAATACCACACCTCATTCCTATATTGTTTCAACCTTTGTTGTTTGGTTTGATATATGTTCTTGATCTGGTGAATAATAAGTTATGAATCTCCAAAAACATAAAGTTTATTTATACCCATATCTTTAGCAAATTTCAACCCTAACAACAAGGCTTCATACTCATTGATTTTATTGGTTGTGTCAAATTCAAGTTTATATGACATAGGAATGACCTCTTGGGTAGGAGAAATGAAGATAATCCCAACACCATAACCTTCTCTAGAACAAGCCCCATCAAAATACATTTTCCAAACAAAATTATCTGCATTGTTTACACTTTCAGGTGTTGCTTTTCTAACTAATGTTTCTGCCATTTGATCACCAATATGAAATATAGAGGAACCAAGATCATCTTCCACAACATATATAGGATGATTAGTAGGGATTTCATGATCACTTACCAAATAAGCTAGTCTTACTTCCCTGTATAATCTCCGATGTTCTCCACCAAAAACAAGTATGGTAGCATAACTAAGACCCATATGTAGAGTGCCTCCTACTATTTTGGCCCTGGATCTTGACAGAAGCATTCCAAATTTTGGAGGTATGTCAGCCACAATGACATCTAACACCACACTCTTCACAGGTAATTGGGAAACATTAACAACCATGTCCTTGATTACTCCCAAGCATTTTACTTTCATGGAGTCAAACGAATATAAATCATGGTAAGGTTTAGTAATATCCAACCCTAATTCATCCATCACCACCTTAGGCATGACATTATGTGAGGTTCCAGAATCCATTAGACAGTTATGAAATATCTTATCATGAACATTTAGTGATATGTATAATGGAGGAGAGGTATCAGTTCTGTCTTCAATGTGTGGTCCAATAGTTACAACAGGGTTCTCATATTCTAAAGTTACAGTATCTGAAAAGGTAACCTGAGCTAGAGACTATAGAGCCTTGAGAAAATTCTTCCTAAAAGATTATGTTTTCATGAGTTCTAGTAGAGGTACAAAAATCTTAATTTTGTTAATTTCATGTTCAAGGTTGAAAGAAGAAACATTCTTTTCTGATTCCTTTAATTATGTACTACTAACCTTGACATGCTTCTTCAATGGTTGATCAATCTGAACCCCAAGACTGTATTTATTAATCCCTATTTTAACTGGAGTGTTGACTTTCTTTGCAGAAACAAGTATATCCACTTTAGGTTTATTTGAACCAGACATGAGATTATATTTCTTCCTTTTAGGTTCCTTTTGAACAACCTCATCAACATCCCCTTCTTCAAACTGGTTTAAAATCAAAGCATCTTCATAATCCTATTGTGTCACATGCATAGGAGATGATTTAGATTCATTTAGATGTATTGCAGGTCATATTCTGTATCGTCTTCATCCTCCTCCTCATCTACTGTGTTATTCTGGAAAGGAGGAAAAACTTTTTTGTCTTCTTGATTTTTTCTTTCTTTTGGTAAGATTTTGGGTGCATTGTTTGGCCTCCTGAACTGATTTTGATTTATGTATCCACCCTCTTGTGTGGGTCTACTGGGTTGCTTCTGTTCCATTTTCAATATTTCCATCTCATATGTCAAATTCTTCATCATCTTAGCCATTTCATCCATCTTAGAATCAGATGCTTCATTAGATGAGGAAGGAAACTCTTCTTTTTTCTGTCTCTATCACCCCCGGACTTTAATTTTTTTGTTGCTAACATGTTTGATTCTATCTCAATAGCATATTCTTGCATTTGATTAAGGGTAGAAAAACTTATTTCTCTTATCAACAGAGAGAATTCAACATCGAAATCATTGGCAAAGTTGATTTTAGCTGATGTTTCTGAAGGTTTAATTTCATCTGGAATTTTACTATACATTTTATTGAATCTTTTAGTAAAATGAGATATTGATTCACCTTGTTTCCTTTTTAAAGCACTAAATTAAGTAATGTAATATAAATAGTCTTTCTTGTCTCCCCGGTGTCTTAGAAAGTTGTCGTCCAAGGCCTCAATATCAAAAATTGAATTAGGTGGAAACATTTTGAACCACTTTCTTGCTTCACCATCTAAACTCTACACAAATAATCTCATCCACACATCTACATGCTCTACATGGAAATTGTCTGCAAAAATGTAAAAGGAATTCAAATGCTCTTTAGCAGTAACTCCTCCTTCTCCATTAAATCTGGGCAAATATTTCATATAATCATTTGGTGGAAAGGCATACATTACTTGTGGAAGGATCAAAGGGGCATATCTAGCTGCAACAATTGCATCCATTTTGTTTACAACCATATTTGATATCTTTGGTGTTTGAGTTTTGGGAGTAAGCAATATAGGTGATGTCAAAGGAGAAATTGTCCCTCGTGTATGGAAACTTAACTGTACTGATAATAAATATTTATCTTAAGAAGACAAGGGTTTCTTTTTCAAACAGTAATCAAATGATGGGCCAAGAAAAAGAGGATTTTCAAAAGAAGAACAATGTGGTTTAATTTCTTGAAAGGAGATAGATCCAAAAGATGAAGAGGGTGTTTCTGGTTCAATTTTAATAACTTTGTTGTGATCTCTCGAAGATTCATCCACAGACAAAGTGTCTGAATATTCTTCTTCAATGATTTTAACAAGTATCTTCCATTGATTTAAATTTAATTCTGAGATAGCTGTAGGAAAGGAAACTACAACAGGCTCAATGACAGGTTTGATTTCACTTCTAGGAATAACCTCTTCATCTGATTTGTGTTTAATGATTTCAGAGGGTTGTCCTTGAAAAATTTCTGAAGTTAATTTTTCCTTTGAGAGAAAAGACTATCCAGAAATAACTTTAGGTTTTCTTAATAACTGTTCACGATCTAGACAACAGGCTCTGGATCTGGATTTTTTCTGGTTACTAGTCTCTTAGTAGATGATGAAGAATTTGGAGGGATTTTAGGTCCTTTCCCTTCTCTTTTAGGAGCCAGAATTACCTCATAGGAGTCGCCAGGTGAATAATCATAGCGTTATGTAATGTCCAAAATCTTGTTCAACATCAAGATTTGAATCTAATCTTGTCGTTTCCCCAGGGAATATATATTCGCTCCTTCATCCTCGACAATGGTGCCAAAAGATGTTAGTCCCTAAAGTTGCACTTGACTATGAGAGGGAAAGCTAGGGCATCATTAGGTTATTACAAAAGTATTTTGAGGATTTTTTATGGTTTGTTTTTTAATAAGGTGGTTGAAAATTAGTTCAAGGCTTCAAGGTAAACATGAATTCACGAATAAGAACAATATATATCCCATTGACTAGTTAAAGGGTAGTCACATAGATGAATTAGACAAATAAGGAAAAGAGAAAATAATTTTTTCAATTTGTCAACCTCACGTAAAATTCTTATCTCAAAATATCATTAAGAAATAAGAACATAAACCTGAAATCAAAAACTTGAAAATAATCACAACAACAAATTCTTTACTGTATCAATTGATAATCAAGAAAACAATGCATTGCAGTTTGATAAATGATCTGAAGCATGAAGAGAAAAAGAACAGAGTAGAAGAGAAAGTATAACCATCAATATGCCTTTGCAATTAAGTGTCACATAGAATAGGAATGTCTTATAGGGAGTTTCAAAACATGTCCCTTGGATCTCCAATTTTTCGACCTGAAGAGAGTCTTTCTTCTATATACTTAAACTATCCAAAAAAATATCTCAGATCCTATTTTCCAGTATGTTATTAATGATAAGATCTTATTAGCTTCTATCTATTAGGGAGGTTAGCTCAAATAGATCATTTCCATTACAAAAATAGATATCATCTCAACAGCTTAATCCCAAATGATCCTTTCAACAATACATTTGATCCTACAAAATGGGAGTTGGTTTGATTTAGTCATTAATTTAGAGGTGTTTAACTTCACAAGCCCAAAATAAGTAAATATTCCCTCATTCCTGGTAAATAATAAAGCTCCAAAACTATGCATGATCCTTCATAGGGCTATCAAGATATGATCAGAACGTTAGCTTTAGTAGTCCTTTATTTCATCTTAGAGGTGAGCACAATATTGTGCCAATAGAGTTTGAAGTTGGATTCTCTAAGATCTTTGAGCATTGCTCTTTGTTCTCTTTTCTTCTTCTTGAACCATTGTATCCTTTCCTGCTTCCTGGCACTCCATTGCTCTACATTAGACTTTTCATTCTTCAATTATTTCACCATCCTCTGAAGTTCTTTGAACTTCTCTTTATCAATTCTGAACTTGACCTTGAATTATGGAAATTCTTCTGTAGGTGAAGGCTTGTTTAAATATATGGGAGCCTTAGGATCTCTTAGTTTAATTTGGTATCTAGAAGCCAATCCTGAGTTGTGATCATCATATGAACTAGCTGAATCCATGGCTTTAGGGATATCTGATATATGGTCTGAATCTATAGGGCTACTTTATTTATTTTCAAAAATCCTATTGGTACCTTTAGCAGGTGCTTCAGCTCTTGATAATATGGTAATAACCCTTGTTACAGGTCCTGCAGGAAATTTAGCAATCTGTTTACCTCTTTTTGCTGGTTCTCTATGTAATTGAGGTTTCTCTGGCTTTTCTTTGATACCTTCTTTAGAATCCTTAGAATGATCTTCTATGACTATGCCATTTTCCTGTTTGATCGATGATTCAAACATATCTTTGGACCTTAGCCTATATTTATTGGTAACTCTAGTAGAATATCTCCTAGGGTTTTGAGACACATGCATAGATTTCTTATTTTTCTTTTTAACAACAACACCTTTCTTACTAGTTTCTTGTGGTTTATGTTTGACTGTGGTTTTAATACCATAATCATCATATGAATCTTCTTTCATTTTTATGTCTGCATCAGAAAATGTTTCGATCTTTGCATCCAGTTTGGGTATCTTACCTCTGTTGTTCATGGCTTCTTCTTGAATGTCATCTACAGGAGTATCATCAGGAATGTGATGAGTCTACTTCTTTCTATTGTTGGTCCTTGTTACCCTGATTTCAAACATTTCTTCTTTGACAGGAGTTTCATCAACTGCGATACTCTGTTTCTATGTAACTGCCCTTTTCCCTTTGCCCCTCTTCTATTTTCTTAGTTGTGGATCAGGATTTAGGGATTGGATCAACCAGTTCTAGGGTTTCTGTACTTCACTCAGAGCAGAAACACCTAGAGTTTTAATTAGAACTTGATGAAACATGATACCTTTAGTAGTGGTAGGGTGTGCTTGTACCCTTTTTGAAATCTTCGATAGGATTTTGAGTAGAAAGTATGGTAGATTTAAGGGATAGTATCGATTGATATGCATTGACAACCTAATATGGTAGATATAAACCAGCGAAAATCTTCCTTCACATGTGATATACCTGCGAATTATGATTAGAGAAGTATGCCAGTCTAATCTTATCCAACTGTGAGGAACTCCCTTCTTCCAATTTGGGTTTTTCTTATCTGGTAGAAAGAATTGGTTGACAAACTCCATGAATACATGCTCCTTTTTCCACCATCGTTCTCCTCCAATTGCCAATCTGAAAGATTTAGCAATGGATTTTTCTGTCACCAACATCAACAACTTATCGATCACCACTTCAAAACCATCGAAGTTCTGTGCAACCACCATAGATACATGTTCGTCATGCCCTTTGAAAGTAATAAAGAATTTGAACCAGCCAACGTCTTTGAACCTTTGTGCCATCTGCAGATATGCTTCGAGTAGCTCAGTGCCCTCAGGTTCCAACCTAACAATTTTCCCACTTTTCTTAGGCACCATGTCGATAATGTGGTGTTGCAACTCAGCACTGTTGGAAGTTGAATTTAAAACCTGCAACTATTACTATATAACAATTTCTTATAAAGGATATCTATGCACATAATTCGATAGAATTAGAACAACAAGTGACAGTGTTATATAATGATGTTGGAAATTGAACTGATTTGAAGCAAGTCCTTATAGGTACAAAGTGATCTCATCATCTAACGGTTTGAATGACATAGTTGATTCGAGCAGTATCGTGGAGTACATGTAGGTCTATTCTTCCATGATTTATGTGATCATGACAAGATCTGGATGGTTGGTGCATCTCATAGCATAATTACATTAGCGTTGTAGGAATAAAATTATTCCAATAACGCTATTGATGACTAGGTAGTAATTTGAATTTTGAGGATTCAAATGAGCAAATGATGTGAAAAATCTCGTAAAACCATGTCTTAAACCCCCAAACTTAAGAAAATTATTCAAAAATGCTAAAATGCAAAGCATAACAAACTCAAAACAAAGATTAAAGTGTAATAAAAACAAACAATGAAGTACAAGAAGGGAGGGTTTAGGATTAGGTTTTCTCACTAAATCAAAAGCAAAATTAGAAACTAACACCAAGTCCATTGGACCTTTACAATACCTATGGCTCGATTACGGAGCTGTTTGATTTTCTGGTCCATAATGCGTACCAGATGCACTTGAAAAGTGCCTTCTTTCTCCACCTTCCACTTCAATCATCTGTGACTGATACTTTACTTTCTTGTTGTAGAAGGCTGCATAGATCCTTGGTAGATTTCTTCCCATGTCCTCCACTGTTTCAACTTGCTGTACATTGTGAACAGTTCTCACTTTTTTACCTCTGTGAGGACAATATCTGTACATATGATATCCTTTACAACCCCAAGATTGAATAGGTGGCTTCCTTAGCCTTTGACCCACTGTCTCAATCGTTCTGGGTTCTCTAGGAGTTTGTTGTCCCTATGGATTATTTCTGAAGAATGGTGGCATACATCCATTCTTCCTCTGATCCACCTTGAATTTCTTTTTGTCTTACCAATATTTTGTAGAGTTAACAACAACTAGATCATAGCAAGATCAGAACAGAGTCCATAGTAATGGAAGAGGCACTTACAACTAGGAAGATGAGATTAGAGGGATGGATGTCCATTTGGGCATTGAAGGAACAAACTCCAATGTACATGGAGAAGGAAGGGATGAAAACATGAATATGGTAGAGACCATTAAAAATTTGCAGAAGGATGTCCAAAGCCATAAAGCTGATAATGAAAGGATTATGAGAGCCAAGGAGTATAAGGATGACTTCAACATGAATTTATTGCAGAGCCTGAATATAATAGAAAAAAATTGGAGAAGGAGAGTGACCCAAGAAAATCAGGAAGTCACAGGACTCCTAAGGAGAAGAGAAGAGAAAGGAGTGTTAGCAGACATCACCACCACTCCTCGAGGCATTCCAATAAGAGAGCACACAGAAGCTCAAGTCCATCCCCTGTCAAGAAGAATAAGAGGTCTAGGGTGGATGAGATATTAAGAGAAATGAACAAAATCAAACCTCCTACATTTGATGGTGAGCACAAGAAGGATGAAGATGCAGAAACATGGCTACTAGKAATGAGAAAGTATTTTCAATTGAATAATTATTCTTCTCATGCAGAAGGTATAAATGCTATCTATCAATTCAAGGGAAAGGCAWCCATGTGGTGGGATCAGCTTGTGCAGGTGTAGCACATTAAAGAGAAAAGTGTTACTTGGAGGGAATTCAAGAAGTATTTTGAGAAGAAATACTTGACTAAGAGATACTATGACAAGAAAATGAAAATTTATTTGAACTCAATATTGGGAGTATGACCATAGATGAATATGAGAGAAGGTTTTTAGAACTATTGAAGTATGTCTCTTTCATCAAGGATGATACAATTAAGATTCAGAGGTATTTGAGTGGATTGCCATCATTTATCAGTGACAAAATTCAGTATGATGATCCCAAGATATTGGAGGAGATCATAAGGTGAGCTAAGTGCCTATATAATCAACAAAAAGCAAGATGAGAAGACAAAAAGAAATTCAAGGTGGATCAGATGAAGAAAGGATCTAAGCCACCATTCTTCAGAAATAATCCACAGGGACAACAAACTCCTAGAGAACCTAGAACGATTGAGACAAGGGGTCAAAGGCCAAGGCAACCACCTATTTAATGTTGGGGTTGTAAAGGAGATCATATGTATAGAGATTGTCCTCACAGAGGTGAAAAAGTGAGAACTGTTCACAATGTACAACAAGATGAAATAGTGGAGGACATGGGCAGAAATGTACCAAGGATCTATGTATCCCTGGACAATAAGCAAGCAAAGTATTAGTCACATATGATTGAAGTGGAAGGTATGATCAACAACCAAACCATTGCTATTTTAATTGATTCAGGAGATAGTGATAGTTATATCGATCCTAAGATGGTGGAAAGTTTTTATTTTCCAAGAAGAAAGCATGGAAAATCTTGGTTGGTGCAACTAGCTACCGGAGTCAAAAGAAAACTTAATGAGATGGTAAATTCATGTCTTATGGACATGAATGGACTGAACACTCGGGAATATTTGAACATCTTTCCTTTAGGTTCTTATGAATGCCTAATTTGGATGGATTGGTTGGATCAACATCATGCCATCCTAGAATATCATAACAAGGAATTTACTTGCTTGGATGAGGAATGGAACCTAAGGAGAGTGTAGGGAATTCCTAGGGAAATAACCATCAAAGAAATTTCAGCATTGCAGCTGAAGAAATGTTGCAGAAAAGGGTGTCAAATATTTGCAACTCATATGGAAGAGACACCTAAAGATAAGTTGCCAAATTTGGAAGATTATGCAATCCTGGAAGAATTTGAAGATGTGTTCAAGGAGGTACCAGAACTACCCCCAAAGAGAGATATTGATTTCTCTATAAAGTTAATGCATGGAGCAGCTCCAGTGTCAAAGACTCCTTACATAATGAGTACACCAGAGTTGAAGGAGTTGCAAATGCAGCTTGAAGAACTTCTGAAGAAGTGGTATATATGCCCAAGTGTGTCACCTTGGGGTGCCCCAATATTGTTCGTGAAGAAGAAAGACATGAAATTAATATTGTGCATTGATTTCAGATAGTTGAATAAAGTGATTGTTAAGAACAAGTATCCTCTGCCAAGGATTGATGATCTTTTTGATCAATTGAAGGATGCAAAGATATTTTCAAAGATAGATCTCAGGTCAGGATACCATCAAGCAAGGATTAAAGAGGAATATATCAACAAGACTGCCTTCAAGACAAGGTATGGTCATTATGAGTTCACAATGGTGCCATTTGGGTTGTCAAATGCACCAACTATTTTCATGTGCCTAATGAGTGGTGTTTTCCAAGAATATTTAGACAAGTTTTTCTTTGTCTTTTTGGGTGACATCCTCGTATATTCCAAGTCATAGGAAGAGCATGAACATAATTTTAGGATGGTTTTGCAAGTGTTAAGGGAGCATCGGTTGTATGCCAAGTTGAGAAAGTGCTCATTTTATTGGAAGAAAATTCATTATTTGGGGCATATCATTTCAAAGGATGGGATAGCAGTGGATCCTGAGAAGATATAATCCATTAGATAATGGTTAGTGCCAAAGAATGTGAAAGAGGTGAGATCATTCATGGGTCTTGTAGGCCACTATAGGATATTTATTAAAGGATTCTCAATGATTGCATACCCAATCACTTCTTGTCAAAGAATGGGTGTGAAATTTCAATGGACATTGGATTGTGAAAAGAGTTTCCAACAATTGAAACAGTTATTAACAAGTTTTCCAATACTAAGGATTGCAGACCCAAATGAAGACTTCATTGTATGCACATATGCATGTAAAGAAGGACTTGGTGGAGTTCTCACTCAAAATGGGTTTGTTATATGTTATGAATCAAGGAAGTTTAAGGAGCATGAAAGACACTATGGAACTTATGATTTGGAGTTGGCAGCCATAGTGCATGCCTTGAGGAAATGGAGACACTACCTCATGGGGAAAAGGTTTGAGATAAGAATAGACCATAATGGTCTGAAGTATTTATTTGATCAACCAACTCTAAATGCTAGGAAAAGCAGATGGTTAGAATTTCTAAGTGAATATGACTTTGATATAAATCATATCAAGGGGAAATAGAACAAAGTGGTTGATGCACTTAGCAGAAGAGTGCATGAAAGACATGCTACAACCATTATGATGTACCAATCAGATTTAAAACCCATAATTTTAGAGGCTGCAAATTATATTTGCAATACAAGGAATTAGTAGGAAAATTACAGCAAGGAAATTTGCAGCAGAAAATTGAGGAATACAAGCTAGATAAGGATGAAATTATCATGTTCAAGGGTAGAATTTATGTGCCAAATTCCCTATGCTAGGAACCCATTTTATGAGAAAACTATTGTAGCTGTCAAAATCCAATATTATTGGCCAGGCATGAAGAAAGAGGTTGTTGATTTTATTGCCAGATGTTTGGAATGTCAAAAGGTAAAGGCTGAGCATAGACACCTAGATGGTTTGCTACAACCATTACCCATTCTTGAGTTGAAATGGGAAGTTGTAACAATGGATTTCATCACCAAACTTCCCAGAACAAACAAGCAGCATGATTCTATCATGGTAGTGGTGGATAAGCTTACTAAAGTTGCCCATTTTATTCAAGTTAAGCTCACTCACAAGGCAACGAACATTGTTGATGTTTATATGAAATAAATTGCAAGATTACATGGCATACCCAAGACAATTGTGTCTGAAAGAGATCCAAAATTTACCTCAAAATTTTGGAAAGGGTTATTTAATGGATTTGGAACAAATTTGAATTTTAGTGAAACTTATAATCTAGAATCAAATGGGAAAACAGAGAGGGTGAATCAAGTGATTGAGGATATGTTGAGGATGTATGTGATGGATAAACCATCAAAATGGGAAGACTACCTACACTTGGTAGAATTTGCTTATAACAATGGGTACCAAACATATTTAAAGATGAGCCCATTTGAGGCACTTTATGGCAGAAAGTGCAACACACCGGTAAGCTGGGATAACCCAATAGATAGAGCAGTGGTTGGGCCAGATTTGCTCAAGAAAATGGAGGAGAAAATGTTGAAAATAAAACAAAATTTAAAGGCTTCCCAAGACAGACAGAAATGTTATGCTGATAAGGGTAGAAATCACAAGGAATTTAAAGTGGGAGACCATGTATTTTTGAAAGTGAAAGCCAAAAGAAGTTCCCTAAAGTTGGGAAATTGTTCAATGTTGGCAGGTCGTTATTGTGGGCCGTTTGAAATCCTAGAGAGAATTGGTCACTGAATCATTCATTATAAGCTAGGATTCTTATGTTTTGATTAGGCCGGAGAGCCTAGATGTTAAAGGCCAGTGCACCTATTTTTGTATATATGTCTCATTATTAATATAAAGTACATCGTTGCACGCAGACTGACCACGATAAAAGAGATGGGGGACTAAACTCCACTGGTTAGTGAAAGGTAGGGGACCAAAAGCTAAGGAAAAGGGCTAAGCTAGGGAGATTAAGCCAAAAATGAATATTATATTAATATTTATTTAATCATAAAGTAGAGATAATTATTTTATCCTAAGTTCCAAAGTTGGAGACAAGTGGGCCAAAGTAGCTCCCAACATGACAAGTGTCAATTTGGGGACATGCATACATATTGTTGGGACTAAGCTCATTTTCCCATATTTTCCATCATTCTTACAATCATTCATCCCATCATGCTATCGATCATTCAGCCAGTGTTCTATGATCATTGACTCACTGAGTCATCTATCCTCGATATTTCCTATCACTGTACCTAAACTGTATCCATAGCCTTTTTCTATTCATGTAGTTGGTTAGCGTGGGAGATGGATTGAAGAAGTGTCTTGTCAAGCCCATGGGATATTGAAGAGGAGGGTTGTCAGGCCCGTGAGAAATTCCTCTCTGGGTGAGAGAACTTTTGGGAATTGATTTCCTGAAGGTGCTAAAATATAGCTACAAGACTCTGAGACTTCCTGTCCGGCCTGTTGCGGAAGCTCGAAAAGGGAGTGGGGTAGGTGAAGGACTGTTGAGAAGAGAAGGGGAAATTTCCTAGGGTGGGAAATGCATGTGGGGAATGAGGGACTATAGGTTGTTATTTGAGTGAGCACCTATGACATAGTCTTTCCTTTTGTCTATGAACCATTAGGCTGGTTAGGAATCCCTTTACCCGGGTGGAGTTTAGTCCCAGCTCGGGGGTGACCCACTACTGAGAGTGATGAGTAGTGTGGTCTAAGGCTGGGAGGTTCATGGAAGGTCTGCATAAAGTTGGTGACATTCTTACCAAGATAAGTGTCAATTGTGTGTTAAATTTACATGCTGCATTATTATTTACGTGTTTAGTTTTATGGGTTTATCCTGTGTGTGGTTATAACTGTCTGTATATTTATGGGTATTTATTGTATATGTTGCATGTATACATTTAATTCTATTTCATTGTGAATCCATGCATTTACAGATGTATTTGTATGTTTACGTTATATATATATATATATATATATATATATATATATATATATTTCTGCAATAGTTCTGTGTGTATATGTTTTAATTCCATGCAATTCAAAAAAATTATGTGGCATAGCTCAGTTGGATGTTGGTTATGTTACAGTATGTTCTGCAGAGAGAACGTAAGAGTTCTCTCATGTAGCATGGCCTGGCATGGATGGTTGGGGACGTTACAATATGGTACCAGAGCTTCAGTTTTCAACACTGAGCCTGGATGGGCCGAGAAAGTTGAATTGAAGCGAAATTTCATAGAGGATTTATTTCAAAGTGGCCAAATTTCAAGTTGTCGAGCATCCATGGTAAAAAACATAACAACAATTGTGTGGAATTGGGAAAAAAACCCAATTTATGTTGTTAAATTCATGAGAAAATTGAGAAATTCGGCCATGTGGTGAGATATTATTGATTTAATATCCGTTCTAGCAAATTTAGACCTGGAATTGGTCAAATTTGAAGTCGCAGTGAATCCATGACAGTTGGAGCGAGTTTAATAATTAAAATTCTCAATTCGTGAATTGATTTTGGGAAAAAATTGTTCCAGAAATGTTAAGCCACAACGATTTGTTATTGCAGAGGTTGAATGGGTGTTATCGGGGTGAAATTGAGGAAATTTCATAGTTGCAGAATGTCTAGGGTAAATTGGGAAAAAGTTAGGAAAAATCCTCAATTTCTACAGTGGAATTCACGAGGAATCGATGTGCATAAATATGGATGTGCGCAGTTGGGCACACTAAAAATGCGTGTGGCACAATGAAAATCATGTGATAGAAAAGAGACAATTAAAAATTTGCAAAAGGATGTCCAAAGCCATAAAGTTGATAATGAAAGGCTTATGAGAGCCAAGGAGTAGCAGGATGACTTCAACATGAAGTTATTGCAGATCTTGAACATAATAGAAAATAAATTGGATAAGGAGAGTGGTTCAAGCAAATGTGGAAGTCACATGCCTCTGGAAGAGAAAAGAAGAACCATAAGTGTTAGAAAACATCACCACAACTCCCCAAGGCATTCCAATAAGAGAGCACACAACAACTCAAGTCCATCCCCTGTTAGAAAGAATCAGGGATGATTTTAAGGATGAAAATTTATATTAAAATGTAGAAACCTGGGCTAATATTACTAGTCTCTAATATAAAAAATGTAAAATGTTTGGCGATAGTTTTGTAAAAATATTCAAATTTATAAGGATTTTATATAGATTATATAAAATTTTGGCGACTTTTGAGGTAAAATAATTTTATTCTTTGGAATTTGGGTGAATCCTTTTTGGAAAAAATGGAAATTGGCAAATTGTTTTTTTGGGAAAAACCAAGGAAAATTAGCCCATTGAGAAATTTAGCCCCTAAAATCATCTATGGAAAGAATAAGAGGTCTGGGGTGGATGAGATATGAGGAGAAATGAACAAAATCAAAACTTCTACATTTGATGGAGAGCACAAGAAGGATGAAGATGTAGAAACATGGTTGTTGGGCATCATAAAATATTTTCAATTGCATAAATATTCTTCTCATAAAGAAGGTAGAATTTATATCTATCAACTCAAGGGAAAGGCATCCATGTGGTGGGATCAACTTGTGTAGGTGCAACACATTACATATAAAAGTGTTACTTGGAGGGAATTCAAGAAGTATTTTGAGAAGAAATACTTGACTAAGAGATATTATGACAAGAAAATTAAAGAGTTCTTTGAACTCAAGCTTGGGAGTATGACCATAAATGAATATGAGAGAAGGTTTTTAGAACTGTTGAAGTATGTCTCTTTCATCAAGGACAAGACAATTAATATTCATAGGTATTTGAGTGGATTTCCATCATTTATGAATGAGAAAATTCAGTATGATGATCCAAAGACATTGGAGGAGACCATAAATGAATGATCCCAAGATGGGAAAACAAAGAGGGTGAATCAAGTGATTGAGGATATGTTGATGATGTATGTGATGGATAAACCATCAAAATGGGAAGACTACCTACACTTGGTAGAATTTGCTTATAACAATGGGTACCAAACATCCTTAAATATGAGCCCATTTGAGGCATTTTATGGCAGAAAGTGAAACACATCGGTAAACTGAGATAACCCAACAGATAGATTAGTGGTTGGGCCAGATTTTCTCAAGGAAATGGAGGAGAAAATGTTGAAAATAAAACAAAATTTAAAGGTTGCCCAAGACAGACAGAAAAGTTATGCCGATAAGGGTAGAACTCACAGGGAATTTAAAGTGGGAGACCATCTATTTTTAAAAGTGAAAGCCAACAAAAGTTCCCTGAAGTTGGGAAATTGTTCAATGTTGGCAGCTCGCTATTGTGGGCCATTTGAAATCACAGAGAGCAAAGTATGGATAATTATTTTATCCTAAGTTCCAAAGTTGGGGACAAGTGGGTCAAAGTAGCTCCCAACATGACAAGTGTCAAGTTGGGGAAATGCATACATATTGTTGGGACTTAGTTCATTTCCCCATATTTTCCATCATTCTTACCATCATTCATCCCATCATTCTATCCATCATTCAACCAATGTTTGATGATCAGTCACTCACTGAGTCATCTATCATTGATATTTCCTGTGACTATACCTTAACTGTATCCATAATCCTTTTCTATTCCTGTAGCTGGTTATCTTCGGAGATGGACTGAAGAAGTGGGTTGTCAGGACTGTGGGATATTGAAGAGGTGGGTTGTCAGGCCTGTGAGAAATTTCTCTTTGGGTGAGAGAATTGTTGGGAATTGATTTCCCGAAGGTGATGAACTGCAACTACAATGCTCTGAGAATTCATGTCTGACCTATTGCTGAAGCCCGGAAAGGAAGTGGGGAAACAGAAGGACTTTTGAGCAGATAAGGGGCACACTTATTGGGGTGGGACAAGCATGTGGGGAATGAGGGACTGTAGGCTATTAGTTTGAGTTGGCACCTGTGACATAGTCTTTCCTATTGTCCATGAGACATTAGCTTGGTTAGGAATCCATTTACCCGGGGGGATTTTTGTCCCAGCTGGGGGGTGACCCACTGATGAGAGTGATGAGAAGTGTGGTCTAAGGCTGGGAGGTTCATGGAAGGTCTACATGCAGTTGGTGAAATTCTTACCAAGATAAGTGTCAATTGTGTGTTAATTTACATGTTTCATTATTATTTATGTGTTTAGTTTTATGGGTTTATCCTATGTGTTCTTATAACTGTCTGTATATTTATGGGTATTTCTTGTATATGCTTCATGTATATGTTTAATGTTATTTCAGTGTGAATCCGTGCATTTATAGATGTATTTGTATGTTTACATTATATATATATATATATATATATCCACAACATTTCTGTGTGTGTATGTTTTAATTGAATGGAGTTCAAAAATTTATGCTAAGTATGTTATAGTATGTTTCGCAAAGAGAACGTAAGAGATTGCACACCCAGTAACAATATTTTCATGGGCCTTGCAGGCTACTATAGGAGATTTATTGTAGGATTCTCAAATATTGCACACCCAATCACTTCCTTACAAAAGAAGGGTGTGAAGTTTCGGTGGACATTGTATTGTGAAAAGAGTTTCCAACAATTGAAATAGTTATTAACAAGTGGTCCAATACTAAGGATTGCAGAGCCAAATGAATTCTTCATTGTATGCACAGATGCATGTAAAGAGGGACTTGGTGGAGTCCTCAGTCAAAATGAGTTTGTTATATGTTATGAGTCAAGGAATTTAAAGGAGCATGAAAGACACTATGCCACTCATGATTTGGAGTTGGCAGCCATAGTGCATGCCTTGCGAAAATGGAGACACTACCTCATGGGTAAAAGGTTTGAGCTAAGAACAGACCATAATGGTTTGAAATATTTATTTGATCAACAGACAAACCATTTCTATTTTAATTTATTCAGGATCTAGTCATAGTTATATAGATTCGAAGATGGTGGAAATTTTTCATTTGCCAAGAAGCAAGCATGGAAAATATTGGTTGGTGCAGCTAGCTACCAGATCCGAAAGAAAAGTTAATGAGATGGTTAAGTCATGTCTTATGGACATGAATGGACTAAACACAAGGGAAGATTTGAACATCTTTCCTTTAGGTTCCTATGACTGTCTAATTAGGATGGATTGTTTGGAACGACATCATGCCATCCTAGACTGTCATAACAAGGCATTTACTTGCTTGGATGAGGAAGGGAACCTAAGGAGAGTGTAGGGAATTCCCGGGGCAGTAACCATCAGAGAAATTTCAGCATTGTCGCTAAAGAAATGTTATAGAAAAGGGTGTCAAATATTTTTAGCTCATATGGAAGAGACACCTAAATATAAGGTGTCAAATTTGGAAGATTATGCAATCCTGGAAGAATTTGAAGATGTGTTCAAGGAGGTACCAGGACTACCCCTAAAGAGAGATATTGATTTGTCTATAAATTTAATGCCTGGAGCAGCTCTAGTGTCAAAGACTCCTTACAGAATGAGTAGACTATAGTTTAAGGAGTTGCAAATTTATATTGAATAACTTCTGAATAAGGGGTTTATATGCCCAAGTGTGTCACCTTGGGGTGCCCCAGTCTTGTTCGTGAAGAAAAAAGAGGATACATATATACAAAAATAGGTGCACTGGCCTTTAACATCTAGGCTCTCCGGCCTAATCCAAACATAATCACCCTAGCTTATAATAACTGGATCACCAGCCTATAAAACACATAATATACACAAAGGCTCCCTGGCCTCAATATCGTGCACACTCAAGTTGTTGTGTGTGATATCCAGGAATGTTCACACTTCATCATTTTACTACGTAGTACGAGCGTGCACTATGCCATGAAATGTGCATACAAAATGATATCAAATAGATCTTCGGCTTAAGTACATTTTCATTTACAATAAAATTGGGTTCGGTCTAGGGATATTGCAATGTGCAGCCAACAAAACTTTGTCAGGCTAACTGTTTCAACAATTTCATGAAAATATGAACCATTCTGGTTCAATAATACATATCGGAATTATTTCTTCTGATTTCCTGAAACATGGAATGCCCAAATCAGTTTTATGGGTGGATAATTATATTCCACTTTCCAACACATTTCCAATGCCTTCTCCCATGCTCAATTCCGAGTCTTGAGAAGAAAGTTATGGTTATTAGAAATTTGACCATTAATTTTTTGTTCATTTTTCAACTTGGTGCAATTCTGCGCTTTATGAAATTTCACACCTACTCCATTGAAGTTTTTGTAGGATCTCAATTGAGTTTCCTCATATACATCTTATGGACACTCTGTCCAAATTTCACCTCTTTTTGGGTTCTAGGCTGCTAGTTACAACTAGCTGAAGTTCTAGGCCAAAATACCATATTGTAACTGATATGCTGTAGGTACCTTATTTTCCATATTAAGCACTTTTAACATGCCCAGAAATTTAATTCAGCTCTTGAATTGTCTTCTATGGCTCAATATATTTCCATTGACTTCTCCTGCACCTCAATTTGATTCTGGGGAAGAAAGTTATGGCTTCTTGAAGTTAGATGGGTCTTAAAATTTACCCTCCATTGTTTGTGCTGCAACTTTCTCATAAAATTTTTGTTTGACGAATGGTTTACACCATTAGAAATCTCTCTCTGAGCTATTTTATTTGAGCAGCAAAGACAAAGTGTGCCTTGTACCCTAGCACACTTTGTTCTCGTGGTTTTTGGGTAGCTAAAAACTCTCTTAAGGGCCTAAAAAATGCGTTGCAAAAAGATGACACTCAAATAGTATAAAATGTCACGGAAATTTGTTGGTTTTCTATTGTTTTTCACCATCCAAACGACTTTGTGTGCACAAAATTCAACCTGTAAACCCATATTTACCATGTGCAACAACAACACAAGGTAAATCATGCTTCACGAACTGTAGAACCATTGTGTATCACTTATTTGTCACACCAATAACTTGCACACACTACTTTTATGTCACGCACCAATATCCATCGCGCGCATTTCACTCTATGCACTACACCATGCAAAAATTTAGTACATCCCCATTGCACACCATTACTCTGCACACACCATTAACTAAACTGTTGTGTGACAACATATACCCACATTGGGCACGCACCAACAAAGTTTCTCTGAGCTCAACCAATACTGCGCACACCACACGCACCATTATTATTTTTCCATGTAGCACAAAAATTTAGTGCGCACACTCGCACACCAACATTTTTCCACGTGACGCCCAAAATTTAGTGCGCACACCAACACACCACTATTTTTCCGCGTGGTACCAAATTTTTATCGCACGCACCTACATGCTAACAGTTTTCCGTGCAATGTTGAATTTTACCTATCACAAGATTTTCACTGCGCCACATTCATTTTTAGTGCGCCCAATGACACACATTCATCTTTATGCACATCAATTCCTCGTGAATTCCACTGTAGAAATTGTGGATTTTTCCTAACTTTTTCCCAATTTACCCTAGACATTCTGCAACTATGAAATTTCATCAATTTCACCCCGATAAAACCCACTCAACCTCCACAACAACAAATCATTGTGTGTTGACATTTCTGGAATGCATTTACCCAAAATCAATTCACGAATTGGGAATTTTAATTACAAAACTCCCTGCAACTGACATGGATTCACTGTAACTTCCAATTCGACTAATTTCAGGTTTGAATTTGATAGAATAGATATTAAGTCAATAATATATCACAACATGGTCGAATTTATGAATTTTCTCATGAATTTAACAACAAAAATTGGGGCTTTTTCCCAATTACGCACAGTTGTTGTTACTTTTGTTTTTACCATGGACGCTCGGCAACTCGAAATTTGGCCACTTTGAAATAAATCCGCTGTGACATTTTTCTTCAAATCAACTTTCTCGACACATCCAGGCTCAGTGTTGAAAATTGAAGCTCTGATACCATGTTGTAATGTCCTCGACCATCCATGTCGGGCCACGCTACACGAGAGAACTCTTACGTTCTCTCTATGGAACATATTGTAACATACCCAACATCCAACTAAGCTACACCACATAAATTTTTCGAACTGCATGCAATTAAAACATACACACACAGAACTCTTGCGGATATATATATATATATATATATATATAACATAGACATACAAATACATCTATAAATGCACAGATTCACACTGAAATAACAGTAAACTTATACATGCAACATATACAGGAAATACCCATAAATATACAGACAGTTATAACCACACATAGGATAAACCCATAAAACTAAACACGTATATAATAATACAACATGTAAATTTATCACACAATTGCACTTATCTTGGTAATTATGTCACCAATTGCGTGTAGACTTTCCATGAACCTCCCAGGTGTAGACCACACCACTCATCACTCTCAACAGTGGGTCACCCCCGAGTTGGGACTAAACTCCACCCGGGTAAAGGGATTCCTAACCAGATTAACGACTCATGCACAACATGAAAGAATCTATCACAGGTGCCAACTCAAACTAACAACCTATAGTCCCTTATTCCCCACATGCCTGTCCCACCCTAGGAAGTGTGTCCCTTCTCTGATAAAGAGTCCTTTGGCTGCCCCTCTTCCTTTCCGGGCTTCAACAATAGGCTAGACATGAAGTCTCAGAGAACTGTAGCTGCAGTTCAACACCTTCAAGAAATCAATTCCCAAAAATTCTCTCGCCCAGAGAGAAATCGGTCACGAGCTTGACAAACTGCCTCTTTAATATCCCACGGGCTTGACAACCCGCTTCTTTAGTCCAGTTCCCAAGATAACCAACTACACGAATATAAAAAGGCTATGGATACAGTTCAGGTACAGTGACAGGAAATATTGAGGATAGCTGACTCAGTGAGTGAGTGATCATCGAACACTGGTTGAATGATGGATAACATGATGGGATGAATGATGGTAAGAATGATGGGAAATGAACTGAGTCCAAAAAATATGTATGGATGTCCCCAACTTGACACTTGTCATGTTGGGAGCTACTTTGGCCCACTTGTCCCCAACTTTGGAACTTAGGATAAAATAATTATCCATACTTTATGATTAAAGAAATATTAATATAATATTCCTTTTTGGTTTAAGCTCCCTAGCTTAGCCCTTTTCCTTAACTTTTAGACCCCTCCCTTTCCCTAACCAGTGGAGTTTAGTCCCCCATCTCTTTATCATGATCGGTTTGCATGCACGATAAAAGAGATATAGCAATATTATACCATAAACATAACCATGACACACAGTTATGGTTATTATATATATATATATATATATATATATATATAATAACTATATCTACAACATATTATATACTAATTATTATACTATATATAATAGTATAAAATTTAGGGCATAAATAAGGGGAGGGGATTGTAATATCCCTAGGCTGAACCCAATTGTAATGTAAATGAAAATGTACTTAAGTTGGTGAGTTTTTTTATATCATTTTGTATGCACATTTCATGGTATAGTGCACAATTGTACTACGTAGTAAAATGATGAAGTGTGCACATTCTTGGATACCACGCGCAACAACTTGAGTGCGCGTGATATTGAGGCCAGGGAGCCTTTGTGTATATCTTGTGTTTTATAGGCTGGTGAGATAGTTATTATAATCTAGGGTGCTTATGTTTGGATTAGGCTAGAGATCCTAGATGTTAAAGGCCAGTGCACCTATTTTTGTATATATGTCTCATCATTAATATATAATACATTGTTGTGCGCAAACCGACCATGATAAAAGTGACGAGAGACTAAACGCCACTGGTTAGGGAAAGGAAAAGGAATAAGCTAGGGAGATTAAGCCGAAAAATAATATTATATTAATATTTCTTTAATCATAAAGTATGGATAATTATTTTATCCTAAGTTCCAAAGTTGGGGACAAGTGGGCCAAAGTAGCTCCCAACATGACAAGTGTTAAGTTGGGGACATGCATCCATATTGTTGGGACTTATCTCATTTTCCCATCTTTTCCATCATTCCTTCCGACATTCAACCATGATTCCATGACCATTTCACTCACATAGTCAGCTATCCTCCATACATCCTGTCACTGTACCTAAACTCGTATCCATAGCCATACCTATTTGTGCAGTTGGTTAGTTTAGGAGTTGGGCTGAAGAAGAGGGTTGTCAGGCCTGTGGGATATTGAAGGGGTGGGTTGTCAGGCCCGTGAGATATTGAAGAGGTAGGTTGTCATGCCCATGAGCAATTCCTCTCTAGGTGAGATAATTGTTGGGAATTTATTTCCTGAAGGTTCTAAACTACAACTACATGACTATGAGACTTCATGTCCGGCCTGTTGCTGAAGACCAAAAAGGGATTGGGGCAGCCGAAGGATTGTTGAGCAGAGAAGGGGCACACTTCTTGGGCTGGGACAGGTATGTGGGAAATGAGGGACTGCAGGCTGTTAGTTGAGTGAGCACCTATGAAAAAGTATTTCATGTTGTCTATGAACCATTAGTCTGGTTAGGAATCCCTTTACTCGAGTAGAGTTTAGTCCCAGCTCAGGGGTGAACCACTGCTGAGAGTGATGAGCAGTGTGGTCTAAGGCTGGGAGGTTCATGGAAGGTATGCATATAGTTGGTGACATTCTTACCAATATAAGTGTCAATTGTGTGTTAAATTTACATGATGGATTATTATTTACGTGTTTAGTTTTACGGGTTTATCCTATGTGTGCTTATAAGTGTCTATATATTTATGGATATTTCTTGTATATGCTGCGTGTATACGCTTATTGTTATTTCAGTGTAAATCCATGCATTTACAGATGTATTTGTATGTTCACATTTTATATATATATATATATATATATATATATATATATCCACAAGAGTTATGTGTGTATATGTTTTAATTGCATGTAGTTCGAAAAAATTGTGGCATAGCTCAGTTGGATGTTGGGTATGTTACAATATGTTCCGCAGAGAGAACGTAAGAGTTCTCTGTAATGTCCCCGACCATCTATGTTGGGCCATGCTACATGAGATAACTCGTATGTTCTCTCTGTGGAACATATTGTAACATACTCAACATCCAACTGAGCTATGCCACATAAATGTTTTGAACTGCATGCAATTAAAACATTTACACATAGAAATCTTGCATATATATATATATATATATAATTTAAACATACAAATACATCTGTAAATGCATGGATTCACAATAAAAGAACAATAAACGCATACCTGCATCATATACAGGAAATACCCATAAAAATACAGACAGTTATAACCACACATAGGATAAACCCATAAAACTAAACACGTAAATAATAATGCAACATGTAAATTTAACACACAATTGACACTTATCTTGGTAAGAATGTCACCAACTTTATGCATACCTTCCATGAACCTCCCAGCCTTAGACCACACTACTCATCACTCTCAACAGTGGGTCACCCCTGAGCTGGGACTAAACTCCACCCGGGTAAATCGATTACTAACCAGGCTAATGGCTCATGGAAAACAGGAAAGAATCTGTCACAGGTGCCAACTCAAACTAACAACCTACAGTCCCTCATTCCCCACATGCCTATCCCATGTGAAAAAGTGTGCCCCTTCTCTGCTCAACAGTCCTTCAACTGCCCCACTTCCTTTCTGGGCTTCAGCAACAGGTCGGACATGAAGTCTCAGAGCACTGTAGCTACAATTCAACACCTTTAGGAAATCAATTCCCAACAATTATCTCACCAAGAGAGAAATTGCTCATGGGCATGACAACCCACCTCTTCAATATCCCATGGGCCTGACAACGTGCTTCTTCAGTCCAACTCCTCAGCTAACCAACTACACAAACAAGTATGGATATGGATACGAGTTCATGTATAGTGACAGGAAGTATGGAGGATAGCTGACTACGTGAGTGAAATGGTCATGATATCATGGTTGAATGTTGGAAGGAATGATGGAAAATATGGGAAAATGAAATAAGTCCGAACAATATGTATGCATGTCCCCAACTTTGGAAGTTAGGATAAAATAATTATCAATACTTTATGATTAAAGAAATATTAATATAATATTCCTTTTTGGCTTAAGCTCCATATCTCAGTCCTTTTCCTTAAATTTTAGGCCCCTCCCTTTCCCTAACCAGTGGATTTTAGTCCCCCATCTCTTTTATCGTGGTCGGTCTATGTGAAACAATGTATTTTATATTAATGAATAGACATATATACAAAAATAGGCGCACTGGCCTTTAACATCTAGGGTCTCTGGCCTAATCGAAACATAAGCACCCTATCTTATAATAACTAGCTCACCGGCCTATAAAGCACAACATATACACAAAGGCTCCCTGGCCTCAATATATCACGCACTCAATTTGTTGTGTGCGTTATCCAGGAATGTGCACACTTCATCATTTTACTGTGCAGTACAAGCACACACTATGCCATGAAATGTGCATACCAAATGATATCAAACAACTCACAAGCTTAAGTACATTTTCTTTTACATTACAATTGGGTTCAGCTTGGGCCTAGCAACCCGCCTCTTCAATATCCTAGGGCCTAACAACCCACTTCTTCAGTCCAGCTCCTCAGCTAACCAACTACACAAACAGGTATGGCTATGGATACGAGTTCAGGTATAGTGACAAGAAGTATGGAGGATAGATGACTATGTGAGTGAATTGGTCATGGAATCATGGTTGAATGCTGGAAGGAATGATGGAAAAGATGGGAAAATGAACTAAGTCCCAACAATATGTATGCATGTCCCCAACCTTACACTTGTCATGTTGGGAGCTACCTTGGCCCACTTGTCCCCAACTTTGGAACTTAGGATAAAATAATTATCCATACTTTATGATTAAAGAAATATTGATATAATATTCCTTTTTGGATTAATCTCCCTAGATTAGCCCTTTTCCTTAAATTTTAGGGCCCTCCCTTTCCTTAACCAGTGGATTTTATTCCCCCATCTCTTTTATCGTGGTCAGTCTGCATGCAATGATGTATTTTATATTAATGATGAGACATATATAAAAAAATAGGCACACTAGAATTTAACATCTAGGCTCTCCAGCCTAATCCGAACATAAGCACCCTATCTTATAATAACTATCTCACGAGCCTATAAAACGCATCATATACACAAAGGCTCCCTAGCCTCAATATCGTGCACACTCAAGTTGTTGCACATGGTATTTAGGAATGTGCACACTTCATCATTTTACTGCGCAATACAAGCATGCACTATGCCATGAAATGTGCATACAAAATGATATCAAACAACTCACCAGCTTAAATACATTTCCATTTACATTACACTTGGATTTGGCCTAGGGATATTACACTCTGACTTATAAGGTTTTCTAAGTGTTCACAGGTATTGACCTTTTCTCCTCCTACGAGTCCTGATGACTTTGGGTCTCATTTGTGTTTCTGAAATCGTTATATCTCCTGATCTTTGGCAATGAAGTTAACCTCGGCCTTGGCGCACACTTCCACTCTACATGCAACTCTGCGTTATTCCTCCTGACCTTGATTCCTTTTGCAAACTCATGGATTATAAGGAATCATGTGCACACTCATTGCTTCCTTCATGATAACCTCTAGCTATGTGGAAACTCCAACTCTCTGCCCTGTGCTCATCCTCTTGAGCTTGTAGACAAAAAATTCTCATGGTACTGTCATTCCCGATGCTATCATTGCTTCTTTCCTGTTTGTCGTCATTGCTGCCAATATGCCATCGTCGTTGTTGTTCTTTCCATCAATGACAAGCACACTATGCCTGTAAGCATGCCAACAATCTCCCCCCTTGGCATTGATGGCAACCCTAAAGGACTGCACTATTCTACTTAGACCTCCAATTGTAACATCCAGACCACACCTTTTCTCCCCCTTTGACATCAATGTCAAATAAAACATGTTCCCCATAGTTGTTGTAGTACTTTTTGGAGGTATCATATATTCAACCAACACAACCTCCCCCTGATAGGATGGACTCTCTTAGGTGAGAGAAGAGATGACACCCAAATTTTGACAGAGATATCCAAATGTTGTCTTGGCTAGGGGTTTAGTAAAGATGTTTGCAATTTGTTCCATGGTTGGAATGTAATGAGCCTGAACAATATTATTGGTGACCTTCTCTCTTAGAAAATGGTATTTTATGGGGATGAGCTTGGTCTTGGAATGAAATAATGTATTCTTGGACGTGTTCATCTTCAGCTTCAGTTGTGTCCTCTATAGTAGTCTCAATATTGGTCACTTCTCTTACTGACACTCCTTCATCAACCTTTAAATCAATGCAATCAACTAATTTATACAATCATTTATTAAAGCATATATATCCTTTACCATTGGTAGCATATCCTAAGAAGATGATTTCATTAGCCCTGCCATCATACTCGCCTCTCAACTACTCCATTTTGTTGTGGAGTTCTTGGGATTGTGTATTCTCTCCTAATCCCATGTTTATCATAGAATTCCTTTAAATCACATGACATAAATTCTCCTCCTTTGTCTGATCTTACTGCCTTTAACACGTTGCCTATTTTATTCTCAATTAAATCTTTAAATATTTTAAATTTCTCAAATGCTTCAGTTTTTCCTTTGAGACAAGCAACCCAAGTGAGTTTGGAGTAATCATTAATGACCAACATGAATTTTTTTCCTTCCATGTGCCTTCCTGTCTTGATGGTCCACATAAATCCATATGAACTAATTGGAGTGGTTTCTCTGTTGAAGTAGATCTCTTTCAATTTAAACCGTGTCTTGGTTAGCTTTCCTACTTAGCAGGGTTTACACACATAATCTTGTGGCTTTTATAATTTTGGAAGATCTTTTACTGCCTACAGATTTTTGATCTTGATTATGTGGTCAAAGTTTAAATGTCTAGATATCCTATGCCATAACCATCTTTCATCATGTTTTTTTAGATGAAACTCTTCTCTATCTTCTTTCAACACACATGCATTATTATATGTCCTTATGCCTTTATCCACCACTTGTCCTGAGTTTACATTATTTACCTTACAATCTTTGGAAGTGAACACCTCTTCATAACCTCTATCACTCATTTGACTTATACTGAGCAAATTATGTTTCAGACCATCTACAAGCAGAATATACTGGGCATCTCCTTTGCCATTATTCAAACTCACCATCCCTTTACCCTTGATTTTACCTGGTTCATCATTTCCAAAGGTCACATTTCTTGTTTTTCTTTTACTTATAGAAAAAAGATTATCCTTGTCTCCATTCATGTTCTTGGAACATCCACTATCTATATTCCAGGGGTCCTTTTCTTTTTGAGATGAAAGTACTAGACCACATTTTTCACTATATTTCTTTTTCCATGTGCTGGTATTTCTAGCTAAGAGCTTTATCCTTGGATCTTCTTTGTAATTCTTCAAACGACAGTTTTCAACTTTGTGGGTGAAGTTATGACAATTATAAAATTTGAGCTCATCGTTCAATAGGTCAAAGAGATTGGTGCAATGTTTCCTACTCATTGGTTGTTTAATTCTATGTTGAAAATATTGTTTATTTCTTGACCTCCTCAGTTGCATGTCTCTAAACATAATTTGACAATTTGCAATCTTATGACCAAAATTAGAGCAGTAAAAATAGTAACCATGGAAGAAATTTTGATACTTGAAGGATGGCCTTCTTCTTGGCATTTTCTGCTCCATCTTATGATATATTTGGTTTTTATTAGGGATCATCTTGTCTATATTATCTTTTGGTGACATAGTACTCACATGGTCTGATTTTCTGCTGACTTGGAACTTGATCATCTATACTGGCTCTTTGCTTTCTGGTTATTTTTTGTTTGAACCACTTACATAACCTAAACCAGTCTTCAACAAAGGAGATCTTGGTTTTCTTAGAATGTTGTTTAGTCTTTCCAAGGCTTTAATGCTTGGAATATTTTGGACATACAATGATTTAAACTTCTCCATATCTTTTCTGTTTTTTACTACCTCTTCTTCCAAGGCTTCACATCTTGCCTTATTCTTTGATAACTGTTTTTTCAGAATGTCCTCTATTTTCTTTTTCTCTTCTAATTCCACTTTTAGTAGGGAAACGTCTTCATTAGGTTGTTTATTGTATTTCTTGAACTATATCAACAATTGTTTTTTCTTTTTCTTCTTAAATCCGAGTCTACAAATTTCTTCTAGGGCACTGATTAGTTCTCCTTCCAAGTCAACCACAACTTCTTCATCATTAACATCACTTCATGTGATTTTATTATCATAATCCTCTTTGGCCATAATCATAAATTCATTAACCTTATCTTCACAACAAGAGTCACTATCTATGTTTCCTGAAGAGTCATCATTGTTTACACATAAACTTTTCCTTTTGTCAAATCTCTTGGATTTGTACTTCTCTTCACCTTCAGAGTTCTGGTCCTTCTTCTTGTGTGGACAATTAAATGCAAAGTGACCTATCTTCATTTCATATGCAGTCAATGTTCCTAGAAGTTCATCAAAAGGTAGAACTTTTAGAACATTAAGTTCCTCCATAGCAGAGACCTTTGGGTTGAACCTATCTGGTAGAGATCTCAAAATTTTCTGAACTAAAGAGGCTTCCTCAATTTTTTCACCAAGCCCTTTCATTGCATTTACTATTTTTTCAATTCTCAGAAAGTACTTCTCAACAGTTTCATCGTCTTTCATATTTAGTTGTTGAAACTATAATCTGTAGGTTTGAAGCTTGGCATCCATTACCTTCTCATTAAATTCATAACTGGTAATGAGTTTGTCCCACATTTCTTTGGCATATTCTAAGTGCATAACTTTTACAAATTCTTTTTCTGCAAGCCCACTCAGAATAGCATTCATAGCCTTAATGTTGAAGCTGAATTCTATCTTTTCATCCTTAGAAGCTAGTACCCGGGAAGAGCACATATCACATCTCATGTAGGTTTTAGAGACTCTAAAAAATCATAATCTACTAGATAAACTTAAGAAATGTAAGTTTTCTCAACAATCATTGGTGTATTTGGGGTACGCAATCAGTCGAGGGGAACTCAATATAGATCCTACGAATATGGAGGCCATCCTTAAGTGACTAGTTCCTACTAATGTCACTAAAGTTAGGAACTTTGTTGGGTTAGCGCAATACCTATGAAATTTTATAGCATTCTTTTTAGTGGTAGTCTTGCCACTCCATGCAATAACAACCACTAGTAAGATTTTTCAATGGGGAAAGAATCAACATAAATATTTTGAAGAGTTGAAATGGAAGATCAATCAAGCACTAGTTCTTTCATTGTAGAAGCCTTTTGAAGTGAACATGGATGAAAATGGATATGATATGGGAGAAATGTTTATGTAGGGAGGTAAGTTGGTATGCTATCATTCTGAAATGTTTCATGGGGGAGTCTTGAACTACCTGTTAGTGCTCAAAATGTATTGGTAAAATTTTCAGTGCCATCATCAGATCGAGGTTAGATTTGCCCATTTCCCTAGGCTTTAGCCAATTTTGTAACTTTCAATTCTCCCATTGAGATTTGACAAGTTTCTATTTGATCTCCTTTTTCCTAGAAACCCTGTGATCCTTGGATTATGACCTGCATTCCTAAAATAATAAATTGTCATTTTTCCTAAGATCCTTAGTTTTTATACATTCCTATATCTTTAAATAAATAAATAAAATATACCTTTTGTTATTATACATTTTTACAAAGGGTGGTGTGTGCTCAAGTGTCCTAAGTATACTTCCTAATTAGTGTCTAACCAAATCTAAGCGCATATACCAAATTCCCCAAGCCATACTTCATTATCCAACTATTTAATACACAACACAAAGCCCAACGGACAAGCGCCAAGCCCAAGAGTTCTTTATGCACAAAGTGTTGACTTATGTTGAAAGAGATTGTTTATATTGACACTCAAAGTGCATTATTTCCCGATTCATGTGGGATTATTCCCATTGAGTAAAATAAAAGAAAAAACACATAGTTTTTAAAAAAACCATTATATCAGCGATCACAATGTATTGATAGGTGTTGAGTTGTCAACCAAATTATCAGCCTTGGAATTGACAATTGTAAGGTTTGAAGGTTACATGGTTCATATATGATGTCGACCATGGTTCTAATCCTTCTAGTCATAGTGCCATAGAGCACATGTGTCGCGATCCCAAGTTTAATTCACCATTGGGTAGGAAAGAAAGAAGATATAAATACTTCTCATGGTCGGTCCTTACATCAACCTCATGCCAGTGTTGCTTATTGTATGAAGAACGTGTTGCTTGTTGTCAAGGTGAATAACTACCCTCCACACCCATGCGCATAGAGAAGGAAGACAGTCACATCAATCATGACTTTGACTTCTCAGCTGCGAGATGTTGATTTAGGGTGCAGATGTTAACAAGTTTATGTTAAGGTCCTAACCCGCACATAGGTAGATCAATGTATTCGGATGTAATAAAGGTCAATATTAATAAGACCTTTCAATAAAATAGAATAAGGCGGATGTAAGA
>ML796769.1:88407-100398 GCA_009831015.1 Picea engelmannii | reverse complement strand
TATATATATATATATATATATATATATATATATAAGGGGGTTCAGTCTTCGAGACTGGGAGGTCAGACTTTGAAGACCAAGAAAAGCTTTTTGTACTAAGACTCCTTGAATGCATAATTGGAATGTAAGCACTTCTCTCTGTGTTTGATCAGATTTCTTTTCACATATCTCTTTATGTACTTGTGAATGAATTAATGTTCATTGTTCTTTTGTTTATTCATTGACTAAAAGAAATCTTCCTTTCGTAGCATTGATAGACAAGATCACAAGTATTTTTCCTTTTTATAATCAACCTTTCATATGTATTTTTAATATATATGAGCCTATTGATATGATAACCATTCTTCATGCATATCAGTTCTTTAAACCATCTGATCAGTACTCTAGAGGGCCTTATCTATCCAAGTGTAATCATATGTGTCTTGGAGGAATGAGTTTTTGGCATTCAATCAATTTGACCTACCTTTCATTTTCCTTTATTCAAATCATTTTGCTAAGCTACCAAGCTTTCTCCCTTCATAGTCAAGGAGTGACTCTTGGAGTGTTAACAATACCCTATGTATGAGAAGGAACTCTATGACCTAGTTCAAGCTATTAAGAAGTGGAATCATTGTATGATGGGAAAGGAAACCACACTAATCACCATACATTGTAGTATTTGTAGGCCCAGAGTAAGATTCAACATACCAAACATTACAAGTGGATGGGGTTTTTGTAGAAGTTTCATATAGTCATCAAATATAAGAAGGGAAACAATAATAATTTGGTAGACATGCTTTCAAGGCCACCCACATCCAATATTACAACTTTCATAACTCTTATGCACATGGAACATTTTATCCATGATGCATATAAATATCCATACACAAAAGATGAGGACTTTAAATAGGTGTTTTAGCAGCTATAGGGCTAAATTCGTGTAGAAGAAGGTGACATTAAGGCTTACTATCATCTCTATAATGGGTTTCTCTACAAGATAGACATGCTCTATGTCCCTAAAGATGAAATATTGAAACTTATCAAAGAGGCTTTGTTATAACCCTAATTTGCACCAGGCATGCATACCTGGCATCAAGCCATCTCACTTGCCACTTTTTCCAAGCCACCATTGAACAAATCTTCTAAAAACCATCCTTTTAAAGATGTATATGCCCTACACCACTCCTTCTTGCGTGTATACGCTAGCTGACCTATTACAACCCGCATATATTGACAAAAGCACAAAAAATAGAAAGTTGCAGATGGAATACATATTTCTGGGTAATTGCCTAAACTATTTGACCACCCATGGTTGGTCACTCAATCGGATAACTACCCTCTTTTAGCCTATAAAAGAAGAGGTAGGGGTCCCATTTGAAACGAGAAAAATAAGAGCAAAGAAACTCTACCCTTTGTTTTGTATTCCACTTGCCCTAATCTTTTGCAACCATTTTGTGAGAAATGAAGAGGAGAAGGATATGTGGAAGAACTTGGTGCATAGTTGAAGAGGATCCTAGGACTAGGTTCGAGGAGAAGTATCTGATCTCACCATTGTAAGTGACTTTTCTGAGGTTAATAAAAATAATTACTTTTCCCGTCTCGCCATATGAGGTGTTCAAATATTCAGTTTTGATTGATATTTTATTAGAACATCTAATGCACTAATTCATATATAAGATGCATGTTCATAGTTCTTTGTTTGTCTATTTGTGAATGAAGGTTGGATTTGGGAGGAGACTTGCATTCGAGGAGCCATCAAATGTAAAAGGATCGACACCAAACACAGAGTTTAAGGAAGAGTTATTGAATCCTTTTATCCTTGTGTTTTATGCATGAATGTGGGGTCTATGCCAGGATAATAGTAAAAAGTAGGAGACTTTAGACGGTTATTTCTACATGCATTATAGAACCCTTAGTGCTATTCCGTAGGGGGTTTTCCCACCCACATCAGAATTTGTGAACGTACTGGGGAAGATCTCTAGGGTTTTTTGGGGATACTTTTTAGGTGTTTTTATATTGGTTTGATTACCTTTTTTTGAGTTTATGCAAGAGTCTGAGTTTGTAGGGATTCTGGTCTTCCATACCAGTACTCCCTGATTTAATTGCTTGATTGTTTTTTTCCTTTTTAGGAAGTTACAGAGGTGTACGTAACTCGCAGTGAGCCTACAGGCATACATACGCGCCCTATATTTCGACAACCCATGTACATACGCTGGCTGCTGAAGTGTCAGTAGCATACATGAGTTCATAAAATATTTTTTTAAAAAGGAGAGGCAATCATCCTATTCCTTGTTATAAGTGATCCTTCTAAGGGGTTTTATTGATATAGTCCCGGTCTCTGTTGTTGCAGTCTGTAGCCTAGGTATAAACTTAGATTAGCTTTGCTTTATCAAAATTCTCCTTGCATTTTCTTTATCAAAGTAAGATTCCGTGTCTTTAAGGGATTCTGGTTTTCAATACCAGTACTCCATGCCTAATTTGTTGGATTGTTATTTTTCATTTTTGAGAAGTTACAGAGGTGTACACGGCCTGCAGTGAGCTTGCAAGTGTACATACATGCCCTACCTTTGGACAGCTAGCGTACATACATTGGTTTTTGAAGTGTTAGTAGTGTGCCTATGTTGAGAATTTGTTTTTTGAAAGAAAGGGGTAGTCATCCTTTTCCCTGTCAGAAGATGTACTTCTCAGGGTTTGTTTTGATCCATTCATGGTCTCTGTTATAACAACCAATAGATTAGGTTTGACTTCAGTTTAGCTTTTCTTTTTCCAAAGATTTCTTGTGTTTTCTTTATACGGTTTGAGACAAGTCTGCGAGTCTTTTCCAATCAACCTTTTTGGGTTTGGTCAGTAATTCCTTGCAACTACAGGTGGGCCATAAGTCATTTCTTGGTTTTTTCTTGTCTTTATTTTTCCCCTTTTTTCTTCAGAAAAGAAGAAAAGAATACATTTTACAATTTCTTTTTTTGGAAGAATAATAATAAAAGTATAGATTTCACTTTCTTTGTTTGGTTAAGTAGTTGGTTGTTTGCATTAATAATCAGGAAAAAAAATGCTTTCATAAGTTCTTGGCTGATTGAATTAGGACATTATGTAGCTCATAATCAAGCGACAACTTGTTTTGAGTTTTTTGTTAAAAGATCTTAGAAAAAAAAGGTAGTTTGAAAAGTTGGTTAAAGAGTTTAAATGTGCAAATCTGAATTTGTCAAGAAGAAGTAATTTTGTTTACATATTTCTATTTGTTTTCTTCTTCGTCTCCCAAACACATCACTAGTTTCATTTCCACTTCCTTTGACTTAATACAAGCCACACAAATTAACGATTAATTAAAATCAACTAGACTTTATGTTTGTAGGGTCCATCAACTAGTCTAGGCTGGAGCCTTGATTTAGGATTGGAGAGGAAACTCTTCAAGGCTACAAAAACAAACATAAGAGTCTGTGCTAGGGAGTGCTAAAAATTCCAGTCTCGTGAAAGTTATCTGGGACCCCCCTCTAACACAGGGGATAAAAATGAGGTCGTGTGAGAAAATGTAGCGGAGATAACCCCTCCAAAGTTGGACCAAGCGTAGTGGGGAATGCATATAGAGGGTTTATCTTGGGATTATGTTGATCATATTTTCCACGGAGCTTCACAGGTCTCAAATCCATTCAAGGTCCTCAGTTTTATTTAGGAACACTTTCTTTCGATACCCTTGATAGTTTTTAGGCTTGATACCCTACTCATTACGGTCCACCTGAATGTCGACTCTACCCGCCTGGTGACTGTTTGGGCGCTGGCAACCTAGTTTCCTTTATTTTAGAGACTTACATAGGTGACTGCAGGGGTATACCACAGTACCTAAGACAAACATCGGGCCATGATTTGTAGAGTATACCCAGAGGGTGATTCCGTATTTGAGTTTCACTTGCACCGGTAAGTTTGTCTAGTGTTGGCTGGTGTAACTGTTCTTCCAACAAGCTAGTGATCTGCTTGTCTTATCTCATAGGGACTTTTTCTAGTGTGTGTTGGTTATTGAACGTTAATAGAAAGCTCTAATGTTTCATTTGTCTTCTCACACAGTGGAGGATTAGGATCTCCTCTGGTCATGAAGGCTTCTTGGCCTGTCACCAGTCAATCTGGAGCCACCCCCGCCACCGCTAAGGCGAAGACTAGACCAACAAGGGTCTTTTGAGGTGACTAGGTCACAGGAAAATATGCCCGACCCATCTCTAAGAGAAGAACATTCAATTTTGGAGGAACCAAGCATATCATACCTTGGAGTGCAAGCTCTTGGTCCATACGAACCTCTGATCACTTATCTATTAGCACCCATCATCGTACTGGTTTATCCTTACGAGCACTAGATAGTGTCACAAGAAGAAATGGAAACAAATGTTGTGACTTCTTCAGGGAATTCTCATATTCCCTCTATGGTCGTCACTACAGGGGGTGTTCCACCTCCTAACCAACTGTCGTCGGTCCAGACCACCATGGTCTCTACCACCTCTACCTCAGGCAATGGTTTGATTCTGTCTATCGTGGAAATCATTGATCCTTTCACCTAGAGTGCGACAGGCCCTATGTTCTCATATGGGATGCTTGGCTTCGATACTAACTCTATCCTTTCCTACTCCACTCTACAGACTTTAGGTCTGGGGGTAGGGAGCTCTAATGCTCCTCTGCAAGGATCCGTGGGGGGCACTTCAACTTCATATAATGCTTTCCCTTATGGAAGGGGTCATATACCTCCTTTGTCCCCTTCACTCAGTGGTGCTCACCAACATCTCTCTGGGCCAAACATAAACTTTATCTTGTTTGGAGTAGGTAGTCAAGGATTTACTTCTAATAGCATGCCAGTAGGTTCCACGTCATTCTCTTTGTTCAACGCATTTGGTAACAATGTTTTCTCATCAGCTGGCCGTCTCAGCCGGGGGCAACCCCGGTTATGGACAACAAAATCTTATGTAGGGTATTATTTCTGCACAGGGGGCAAACCCAGGAATTCCTTCCCCATAAGGACCTTGGAATCCATGGTAGGGGTCAGTTCCCTCGTCAAGGATGTCGACCGAGGGAAACCCCTTCCATAGCCAATGGATCCTCGAGCAAGGCTCAGGACCTATGCCCGTCGGATTGGCAGGGGGTAACCCTTCCCAAAATCCTTGGAATGTAATGCAAGCCCAACCTTCTACGTCCTATTACAGGATTCATCCGATGATGTCTCAACAAACATAGATTCCATATGTTGGTCATGGCCATGGTTTTTACCAAAACCCTGGCCAACAACCTAACTTTTCTTGGAAACCTGGTGCCAGTCAAACTCCAAGCCCCTTTTCCATGGTTATAATCAACAACCCAAACTACCGTTTCTGGCAACTTTGCATTTGCCAGATTTAACAAGGTTATTGAATGACCCTATCTGTCATGATCCAGGTTGGCCTCCTATGCTGACCAAGTTTCCTTCAGACATTCCAAATTTTGAAGCTAATCCTAATGAAGATCCAAGTGATCATGTGACTACCTTTCATCTTTGGTGCTTGTCCAATTCGTTGAAATATGACTCTGTTCAGTTGCGTTTGTTTCAATGCACTCTCATAGGGAGTGTTGCGAAATGGTACATTGAGCTTGACTTCTCAAGATACTCTTCCTTCGACAAATTGGCAATGGATTTTTTAATCCATTTCCAATTACCTGTGAGATACGATGTAGGCACTGAATTGCTGGCCAACTTTGAGTAGACAAAGGCAAACGATATCTCTGATCACATCTGAGAATGGAGACGCTGGAAGAGTTTAATTAAAGTACCAGTCCCACCATCATTCCTTCTTGAGTGGTTCCTTAATTCTTTGGTACCCTAGTTATCCAAATACATCGTAATGTCGGGAGTGTTTTCCGAAGAAGATGCAATAATGAGAGCTCAAAAACTAGAGTTGATTTACTCTCAGTCTGGTTTACTTTACAAAAATTTTCCAGATGCACCACGGTCAATACTTGACAAGACCAAACAAAGGGTTGAACCACATGTCGAAGGTATTGTTGTTTCAACACAAATGAATCCCGCTGATCAGTTGTCAAAACAATTGCATCAATTGTCGATACAACAGAAAATGGCCAGCCAGAACACTGTTCCAACTGCCCCCCCTACCCAAACGTCGATTGTACACAACGTTCAATTGACAAACCCAAGAACACAGCTACCTAAAGGAAAGAAGAAATAGAGAAAGAAGGGTAAGGAGGATAAGAAACCTACCAATAATGTTGGTGGGGGAAACACAAAAAATAAGAAGTCGAAGTATCCGTGTAACCTATGCACGGAAGACCACCTAACTCACCAATGCCCTGGGCTTGTGGAGGCCCAAACGGTATTGGCATAGCAACAACCTATTGTGTTAAAAAACCCATTTCAACATGGAAAACATTTAACTCAAGCCTCTCCGAGAACGGATGGGGGAAGTCAAGGACCCCCTCCATATTCGAGTAATACTTCATCCACGAACGTGTATATGATGAAAGGTGATGCCTATATATTGACTAGAGCGCATGATTACAGAATTCCAAACACCTTTGAGAAGAGTAAAGAAGCTGAAAACCCACCTCTTCCTCTCCAGATTGAGAATACGTTGGGAGAAACAGTGACATGCATCCCAAAAGGTGCATTTAAGAAAGCTTCTCACAATCCAAACACAAGAGCCACCCAAAATTACTCAGTGGTGGAGGATTTGTCTCAAACCCCTTGTGCGATGTCTTCTTTGGAGGTCCTCCAGAGCTACCCTTCCTAGAGAAAGGCTCTGTTATCCCCCTTAGTATCTCCTGAGACTTGTAATTCGGGCACGATCATGCTTGATACAATCGACTTAAAACCTTGTCTCCCTTACCATGTGGCATTTCAAATAGTTGTGTCTTACACCATGAAAAATTTTACCCATAACATTTTCTGCACCATCGTTGATGAGGGCTCCTCTACATGCATGATGTTGTTGGCGTGTTGGAAGGCCATAGGCCAATCCATTTTGTCTCTATCACCAACTCTTCTTACCTCTTTCAATGGTCGTTCATTCTGACCACATGGCATCATCCCCTCTTTCCCCGTGCAGTTAGGAGGGAAGACCGTGTGCGTTGAGGTTGAAGTGGTTGATGCATCTCTCGACTACAATATCTTGTTAGGAAGGAGTTGTACATATGTTATGCAAGCAGTGTTCGCTACAATTTTTCGGGTCTTGTTGTTTCCACATGAGGGTTGGATCATGACCATTGATCAGTTGTCTTTCTCCCATCCTAACCCTTCATCGGGGGCATCCACGGTCCTGATGATTGATAACTCTCAACCTGACATCATCAACATAGGGGTTGGTTTGTGCCCACCTTTGATTGGTACTTTTGATTACCTGCCTCCTTCCGATGATGTTAAGTTCATATTAGAGCAACCTAAGGTTGAGATTTTTCAAGTCTCGTCATTTCATACGACTTACTTAAACGATCCATGGACTATTCCTTCCCCATCGACCATGATGGAAGGGACAGGGCACCAGGGTATGGACATGCCCTTGTTCACGATTGAAGTTGCATACTCAATAGTCCTACAAGCTTCCATCGACCTCGATCCGACTTCCGCATAGGAGTTAGATCTGATTCTCAAGCCTAATTGGGCTCCAGGTTCCCTTGTCGATACTGATCCTTTAGACTTAGTCTTTCCTTCAGATGAAGTTATTATTGAAGAAATGACTAGTCCAGACAGACCCTGGGATGATCTCCATCACAAATCTTATTTCCTCCCAGAGTTAAGAAGGATTGAAGCAATATATTTCACTTTGACTATGACTGGAGATAGGTCTTTTCCTATCAACCCCTTAGCTACACATGTTGTTTATGTTGAGGGTAATATGGAAACCATCACTGAAATGATACCTATTGATATCTACAGAAACCCTAACGTCGGGTAGAATATTCTCATCGGAGTGGATTGTTCCCCCGAGGAAATTCAAATCTACACGGATTTGTTTAAAGAATTCCTAGAAAAATTTTCCTGGTCTTACAAGGAAATGCCAAGCATTTATCCAAGAATCGTTGAAAAAGAAATCATGACTTATCCTGATGCTAAGCCGGTTCGATAGAAGCCTCGTCCAATTAATCCTAAGAAAGTAGCAGTTAAGGCTGAAGTAGAGAAACTGCTGAAAGCAGGTTTTATCTACCCTGTCCATTTGACTGAATGGGTGTCAAATCCCATTCTAGTCGACAAAAAACAAGGTACTATTCATGTATGTATGGACTTCCATGATTTAAAAAAGGCCTGTCCAAAGGATAATTTCCCCACACCATTTATTGACCAGATAGTCGATGAATGCGCAGGTTGCGAGGCATTTTATTTCATGGATGGTTTTTCGAGATAAAATCAGATACATATCAAACCCGAATACCAACACAAAACCACTTTCATTTTTTCAGAGGGTACATTCGCTTATTAGAATATGCCTTTTGGTATGAAAAATGTTGGAGCTACCTTTCTGATCAAAATCTGGACCAGGGGTCAAAATTTAGCTCAAAAATCAAAGTTCTTGGAATTGCCTCAAAATGAATGGGTATGTATCCCTCATCATCATGAACCCAACGCAACTCATTTGGGTTCAAATGGATGTTGGATGAGAGAGATATCACAATCTATTCGAATCGCCAAACAGGTAAAAAAAAATTGTGCTGACTGTATAGTCCGTACAGTCTGTATGGATGTTGACATGGCATGTCCGTATGACATGTGGCAGAGTTAAATTGGTAGGACTATATGACACATGGCATTCATTGGTTGGCAGATGTGGACGAATGAGCATTGGACACATGGCATCTTGGTGGCTAATAGTATGGTGACATGTGGCCCAATCAATGGTCACCATGTGTCACCTGGACGATGGTTTAAAAGCTTTGCAATCGGCAGGACTCGATCCCACGACCTCCAGGAAAGGGAAGAGACTTGGGAAGGGCCACCAATTGGCACGCCACCATATGTGCCTTGTTATATATATGGTTTTATATAAATTTAAATTTGATTTATTTTGGATTGGGCGCGGTCTGAGCGCGGTCCGGGCTGGGGCTAAGCCCCGGCCCCCGGTCATGTGTTGCTACCATATAACCCTGCCCATTCATCACAAACATTTAAACACCCGCGCCCCTGGGCACATGGACCTTTCCATGTGACTTGGGTTTAAACTTAACCACTTTTTTGTATTGTGTGCGGTCGTATGGCGCTTCATATGCCCATAGTCTTAGACGGTTAGGGGCTGGTGCGTAACCGTCCTATAGTTCGCATCAGTTGTGTGGTTGCGCCCGATGCTGGGTTTTTCAACATAAAAGCGCGTGGGGGCTAGGTTGAGGCAACAAGGGTGCATTTTGGCGATCCAGAGACAACAAGCTTGAAGGAAGAAAATGGCAGGAGGCCTATCTTCTTCATTTTTTGGCCAAATGAGGTGCTGAAAAAGCCTAGCTAGGGGTTTTTGGATGTTCTGAATCCATTGGAACTATTTTCAAAGACATTTGAATACTTCTTTTGTAGGTTTTTCACCATTGAAGTTTCAGGAAGCTCTAGGGAGCTTGAAGCCCTCATTGATTGAGGTCATGCTCAGATGAGCCCATGTCTGTTTTCTGTGATTGAATAATCATTTTTGGCTAATTGTTATGCTATGAAAACTTTGGGATAGGTTTCAGATCCATTTGAGGACTTTTACAAGTGTTTTTTCCACAAGGAATCTCAGGGAAGCTTAATGCCACATGTAGAAGAGGTCATACCCGGATGAGCCATGATCCATTTTCAGAGTTTTATTAGTCATTTATGGGGTTTTTATGTATTATGAACCCAATGGTACAATAATTATTTCCATTGGAGTTGAGAAGCATCTTGTAAAATAATCTTTGACAAATTAATCCCAGAGAGCCAAGTCCATTGATGGAGGCTCAAGGAGATGTAGCCCAGAGAGGGATGAACTCCTTTATCATGTTGTTCTTGTTGTGAGTGTTTGATGGTTATTATTTGCTGCAAGTTATTTTTGCAATTGTATTTATGAAAACAACATATTTAATCTTGCAAAGACCTCACACATAAACATTTAAAAGAAGAAGCATAGACTTGACACATAATCTATCTTGCATATTTTAACACATTGAGAAAGATCATGTAAAGTTTTATTTTAATGAAGTAGAGGGTGCTTGCATAGCATAACAAGTCAGCCCCCTATTTTCAGATCACTTTCAGTGGGCCATGTCTTTTTATTTCCATGATCTTAAACATATATTCGAGGCCTACCTAGATGATTTAGAATCACGATCTCATAAGAAAGTTGATCATCCTACACAACTCTAACTTATCTTTGAGTGACGTCACTACTACCTAATTCACCTCGGGTCGTATGCTAGGTTTCATAGTTTCGACAATAGGGATCATGGTTGATCCTCTAAAAGTTGAGGCAATAGTTCAGTTGCCTCCACTGCGCAAAATCCTCCAGCTTCATATTTTACAAGGAAAAGTGAACTTTTTACGATGTTTCATCCTAAACTATGCCAAGATCAAAAAGGGTTTTATGTGTTTACTTAAGAAGGACGTTCCTTTTCATTGGGATGAAGCCACTCAATGCTCTTTCGAAGCATTGAAACACACCCTCATGACTACCCTTCTGCTTCGGCCACCCAATTATAATAAGGATTTCTTATTGTACTTGGTTGTGGTAGAGTCGACCATCGGTATGGTCTTGGTTCAGAAGGATCATTTTTCTCTCAGAATATGTGATTTATTACTTGAGACGAGGACTAGTTGCACTATTGGTTGTGGAGGCTGATTATCTTCCTGATTCAAAGGTATTTTACTTTTCAGCCATGTTTATACCCCATGAAGTATTTACAACCTAGAAGTATGTACACTCTTCCACACGGGGGAGTGCAGAGGGGGGGTACCCCCTTTGCGGGGTCTGGGGGCAAGCGGGCCCCCAACGGGGGTTCAAGGGCGAAGCCCCCGAAGGAAAATTTGCCTTGTAAAGGTATATTGTAATTTCATTGTAAATCTAGACCATTCATTATAAGGTCATAGATCTAACGATAGAAATTATGTTAGGGTTTGTTTTCCCTAGAAGGCAAACTTGTGTTATGAGGGAAATGTATTGTGGCTATGCATGATGTCGAGTATTATGTTTTGAGAGAGGAGACTGTGAGACAAAGAAGAGGAAGTTACAACAAGTTTTGTTGTAGGTTGTATCCCTTCATTTGTTGGATAATAATAAGGGAAGGACCTGGCAATTTCTCTGGTGGACGTAGCCCACACTGGGTGAACCACGTAAATCTATGTCTCTATTGTATTATGTATCTTCTGTGTTTTGTTTATGCATTTGTTTTATTTTATTTCTCTACGGTCTTGTTTTTCTAACAAGTGGTATCCGAGTGAAAGGTAACTTGCAGGAAAAGAGGTTCCTGGTTCGAGTGGGAGCAATGTCGGAAGATGGAAAGTTTAAGGTCGAGAAATTTAACGGCAAAAAATACCAGTTATGGAAGATGCAGATGGAAGACTATTTGTATCATAAGGATATATTCCTACCATTGGGTGGAATAGCAAATAAGTCGGTAGCTATGAAGGATGAAGAATGGGATATTCTCGACAGAAAGGCTCTAGGAACGATACGGCTGAGCCTGGCATCATCGGTGGCTTTCAATATTTTAACAGAAAAGACAATGAAGGGTTTGATGGACACATTGGCCAAATTGTATGAAAAACCCTCAACGTCCAATAAGGTATTTCTAATGAAGATATTATTTAATATGAAGATGTCGAAAGGTGGGTCTATTGCAGATCATTTAAATGATTTTAATACGGTTACTAATCACCTAAGTTCTGTAAAAGTGGACTTTGATGATGACGTCAAGGCTCTTCTAATCTTGTGCTCATTGCCATAAATATGGAACGACTTGGTCATGGCTGTAAGTAACTCTGTCTCTAGTTCAAATACTTTAAAATTTGATGATGTTGTTGGTGTTATCCTTAGTGAGGAAATGCGACAGAAAAGCACA
>ML796769.1:48913-85069 GCA_009831015.1 Picea engelmannii | reverse complement strand
AGCGGTGGAGTTGTTGAGATCAGTCTCCAAGTGGGAGATTGTTGGTTGTGGAGCTTGATTATCTTCCTGATTCAAATGTATTTTACTTTTCAGTCATGTTTATACCCCATGAAGTATTTACACCCTAGAAGTATGTACACTCTTCCAAACAGGGGGGTACAGAGGGGGGGTACCCCCTCTGCGGGGTTCGGGGGGGCTATCCCCCTGGTTGGGGGGTCTGGGGGAAAGTGGGCCCCTAGCGGGGGTTCAGGGGAAAAGCCCTCGAAGGAAAAATTGCCTTGTAAAAGTATATTGTAATTTCATTGTAAATCTGGACTGTTCATTATAAGGTCGCAGATCTAATGATAGATATCATGTTAGGGTTTTTTTTCCCTAGAAGGAAACCCTCTGTTATGAGGGAAATGTATTGCGGCTATGCATGATGGCGAGTATTGTATTCCGAGAGAGGAGAATGTGAGAGAAAGAAGAGGAAGTTACAATGGGTTTTGTTGTAGGTTGTATCCCTTCATTTGCTGGATAATAATAAAGGAAGGACCTGGAAATTTCTCTGGTGGGCGTAGCCCACACTAGGTGAACCACGTAAATTTGTGTCTATATTGTATTATGTATCTTTTGTGTTTTGTTTCTGCATTTGTTTTATTTTATTGCTTCGCGGTCCTATTTTTCTAACATGGACCATAACTCAATTATTATCACATTGAAAAACTTGCGTTGGCAGCAGTTCATGTTGTCTAACGGTTCCGTCATTATATTTTTTTCCAGAAGACCACCGTCTTTGCAATTATGAATCCATTTCAGTACATGTTGACATGACGATTAATTGGCGGAAAGATCAGTAGATGGATAGTTGTCCTTCAGGAATTTGACTTAGATTTTGTTTTGGAAAAATCAAAAAAGTCGTTGGTCTTTGCAGAACTCATCTCGTAACTTCCAGTCGAGTCAGGTGATGTTATGCCTGAAGAGTCACCTATTAAAGGATGCATTTTTTTAATCACATCTTTAGACCCCTGGTATGGATATATACTTGTCTATCTCCAGACTTTAAAGTGGCCTTCCTTTGCTTCTCTTGATGAGCGTCACCATATATGCCATCAAGCCAAGAACTATCTTATACTCAAGGATACTTTATATCGTTGAGGTGTAGATTGCATCCTTTGCTGATGTCTCACACATGAAGAAGAAGAAATCATGCTTAATAATTTCCACAATGGAACATCTGGCGGGCATCTGTCTAGGTTGGAAACAACCCAAAATATTATACGAGCCGGTTAGTTTTGGCCAGCATTAATCAAAGATTGTGTTGAATTGGTCAAGAAGTTACACCTGTCTCAGATCTTTTCTTGGAAGATGAGGGCACACCCCACTCCCATGTTTCCCTTCATTACCATTGGTCCCTTCATGAAGTGGGGAATTGATTACACTACATGCAACCCCCCTTCAGCAAGGAGGCACCGTTATATCATCGTAGCAGTATACTACTTCACCAAGTGGGTCGAAGCTATGCCAACGTTCAAATATGACGGAGAGACCATGGCTCTCTTTTTGTTTAACCATATAGTATCAAGGTTTGGTGTCCTGAGAGAGATTGTCACTGACCATGGCAATCACTTTCAGAACAAAATGATGTCTGAGTTAACATCAAATCTTGGGTTGAGGCAAGAACATTCATCACCCTACTACCCACAAGCGAATGGTTAGGAGAAAGCTGTGAATAAATCTCTTAAGACTATTCTCCAGCGTTCGATCAATTCGGCCAAGTCAAATTGGCATTGGATGTTATACTCGACATTATGGGCCTACAAAAAAGTTGTTAAGACTGCAATCGGTTTCTCACCTTTTCAACTCGTTTACAGGATGGAAGCAGTCTTTTCCATAGAGTGTCAGATCCCATCTCTAAAGTTGGCAGTACAATTATTTCCAGACACTTCACCATTTGAAGAGCATTTATTATACCTCGATCAGTTTCATGATGCGGCCCTGGCTAACGAGGTTCACAAACAAAAATTCAAGTGTCAGTATGATCACTCTATTTGTCCTTGGATTTTCTCTAAAGGCGACCTTGTCTTGGTCTATGACCAAGATAAGGACCCGCTAGGGGCAGGCAATTTCAAACCCATGTGGTTTAGACATTTCATTGTGAAAGAGGTTCTAAAGAAGGGTGCTTATCGTCTGGTGGACTTTGAGGGAAATCCTTTAGCAGATCCTAGAAATGGGCTCTACCTCAGGAAGTATTACTCATAGGTGGGTCGCCTCGGGTGACTTCTTGTACATATGTATAGTTCTTGTACATTTGATTTTTTAGTTTTTGTATTTTTAGTTTTATGGACGTGTCATTTATGATGTCATATTTTTCACTGTGGCAGATGTCAAGTGAATCAGAGGTGCTCATTGGGTTCACGAACAACGCTAGACAACACACTCGAAGGCTTGCTTCCACAACTTTTTTTATTTTCACACCTCAAGGCTAGTTGTTATCTTCAGGAGGTATCTATTTAGGTGACACCACAAATAATGTTTCCGAATACAATGTATTTATTAAGTTTATTTGTGACGCTTTGTTGCTTGGTATCTCTCATCTCCGGGTCTATTTATATGCTCAACTAGTTGTGTCTTAGTTAAATAGGGTTTACCGCATTTACGATCCTACTCTACACCGACGGTTCCTTAGGGTACGTCTCTTAGAACGAAGCTTTGATTACATTACGTATATCCATGTTCCTAGGATATTGAATCAAGTTACAGATACTCTAGCTAATCATATATTAGATTGGCATATTGCACACATGTAAGAAAAAGCACACACACACATGTAAATACATTTGTAAATAAATGTAATCCACAAAAAACAAAAAGATGTAAATATCCATATATATATCAAAAAATATCAGAGTACATGGGTGGGAACAAGCACCTCAAAAATAGGTCCAGTCAGAATCATGGGGCTTATGCCCTCAAAAATATACAAAAGGTTCCTACGATACATAAGAAGTCTAGCCTAGCTAAGGGTGGGGCATGTTGGCCCTGCCATAGTGAACAATGACGTTGGCCAAACGCCAAAAGAGCTAGAACCAAGTTCGTGGTACCCCAACAACGTGAGTCTGCATTGACGATAGGAGATCCTCGATCTCCTCCATAGGAACTGTATGAGTAAGCACAGTGAGGTTCCACTCCACCCGTCTCAAAACTCTCTCAGCCTATCCAAATGGAGGTCCCCCTGCTACTGTTGGTCTGCCATATGTGGCTACTCCCGCCTCTAGTCAAGGACGTCGCCTATTCCTCGTGAATTCTGTCAGACACATTGGCCCCACATCTGCACATAACATATACTTAAGTGTCAAATACTCTGGTATACACAAAAAAAAATGATATATATAAAACGAAATAAAAATTAAATAACTTAAAAAACAAAAACAAACAAACTTACCCATCTCTCCTCGCTCCTCTCCTGGAGGTACAGGCATATCAGGATCTCTAGAAAAGTTGATCCCGACATAAGGGTAGTCCTCTATGGATAGAATCTATCATGCCCACCAGGAAAAACAATTGTCGTCGAAGGACTCAATGGTCCTCCTTCCCCCCTGTCATGGAAACAACATTGCCCACTTGCATAGCGCTGGGAGAGAGGCTTGAGACTAGGGACCCTCTTGAAGAAGAAAGAGCAAAGAATAGTCCCGAACCCAAATTTTTTGTGTCTCCGCATATAACACTCTATCGGCTGCCTCTTCATGCAGTCTAGTAAGGTGGTGATCCAGTCGAAACTTTGTGCATTTAAGCACTGAAATGCGCAATTCACGTGCGCCCAGGAAGTCTAATGTAACGTTGCAGATCTAGTGATCCACCCAATGAGAAAAACTATCACTTTCAGTGAGAGGTTTTAAATCTTGTTTATCGGCACCTGAGTGCCCACTTTGTCTGTGTCGGCTTCACAATAGAGTTCAATCAACTCCACTATCTTGTGAGGCTCGGAGGGAAAAGTGTGAAAGTTGATTGGTTCCCCTCTCCTTGAGAGGCCAGTCAAAAAATAGATATCTTCAGTTGTTGGAGTCAACGAATGTCCCTCAAGCATGAATGCCTCTGCGTCAGGATGCTAGTAATCTACCAAGGCATTCAACAACCTGGGTTGTGCCCGCCTGAATGGACACTGGAAGAATTTCAAAAAACCACATTGAGTCAATGCAGCAGTAGCATCAGGGTCCTATCCGACCAAAAGATCAATTTCCTCATGCTCCCTCTCTCTCCAATGAACATACATCTTGCAATTGACAAGTTAATGGGGGATTAACTCTTGCATCTTTTAATTTTTTAAACATACCGGAGGGTATACGTGGGATATAATATGCACAGTCGCATATGCCCGCATGCAGTCTTTTCTCTGCATGTGGGCATATGCTGGCTGTCATAGGAAAACCCACATGTACGTAGGGATGACCTTTTTAAAGGCCAGCGCGCCCCCAAAAAATGAAAATAAATGCACAAACGAAGAATTGAAATGGAAGAGGGGCTAGTATGTGCTTACTTGGTCCAAGGGGAAGTTTGTTTCGTCCATTGAAGCTCCCGTAATCAAATCTTTTAAAAAAGGGGTGTTTTTGTCTTCTTAGTCAATTTTGCAATTAACAATGGTGATAATGAGCTTCCAACTTCTATTTATAGACATTTTGGCCCCTTTTTGTCATTTTTTGGACCCCTTTGTCATTTTTTCTAGCCTAAAAATCATTTAGTATGGTTCAAGAGTTTCTTATGGAATGTTATGATAGGGTTACTTTGGGTATTGGAAAACGTTTTGGATATTTGGTTCATTTTAAAGGTCCTTTGGTAAAAAGTCATTTTTCCAACTTGTTGCATCTAAGTTAGGATTCCACCTCCACTTTTTGTACCTCGTTATCTTTTTTTCTTTGCGATAAGATCAACCCCACCAAGTTGTGACACATAAACATCATTGTTTATTTAGAAATGTCGTAATTTAGTGGTAGAGCCTTCCCCTTCATGGATGACCTAGGTAGATCTTGGTTGCATTTTTTGGCGTCCATGCCATCGTTAATGACTATAGGCTTAGGAGTCCTTGTTAGTCTTATCCTAATTATGAGTTTGAGCTTCATATGCTTGATTCATCATCACTCTTGACCTCACCCTTAGGACTCCCAAATAGTGGCAGGTATTCTTTTAAGCCCTTTTCAGACCCTCTAAACATGAAAAGAAATGTTTAGCGATCTTGTTGCCCTTCATGCTCGCTAAACTGAAATTTGAAGGCACGTCTGTCTAGTGGTATTTTACCCCTTTTTCCATCTAGATAGTAAACTATAAGAACAAAGGTATGCTCTAGGAGCCTCGGTTCTCTAGAAGAGTATTCTCTGGTATAATTTTGACCCTTTTTCGGGCCTGAGGGACTAAATTTACGAAAAAGGAACCCCCACGGAGTCCATAGTTAAGCTCTTTTCAAACTCCCTAAAATTGAAAATATGGTCGAGTGACCTTGTTTCTTCACACTCGTTAAATTGGTTCAGAAGAACATCCCTTATGGAGTCCATAGTTAAGCTCTTTTCAGACTCTTTAAAAATGTAAAGATTGTCGAGTGATCTTGTCTTTGCCACACTCATTAAAATGATTTTGAATAGATGTATTTTCGGTGCTAGTTTACCTGTTTTTCGAACTGACTAGACTACCTTCGAAAAAGGTACCCCAGTGGAGTCTCCTTTTACATTTTTTTAGACTCTCTAAAAATGAAAAACCGTCGAGCTTACCTTCTCTAGGCTCGTTAAAATTACATCGAAGGACATTATCATTGTGTCTTGTTAATCACATTTGCATTCCTGCATATTTGGCCTAATGTCGGCTCCATGTTGCTCTCAACTAAACCATTTGAATCATGCCTTATACGCAAGACTTGTATCTCTTTTCCTTTGCATCTTAACACCTTGACCCATGGAGGGATTTTCCCAAGTGTCCTTTTCCTACATATGTCTCCTTTATCTGAGCATTAGTTTGTTCCATGTGCTTGGAACTAGTATGTTTGCGACACTTGTTCCCTCTTTGTAACGTAGAATTATTTTATTCTTTTTCAAGCTTCCCAGAAATTATTGAAAAAGACAAAAAAAACAAATATACCCCAAAAAGAGGAAGGGAAAAGTATTTTCTTTTTTGGCAGCACATGAGTCACCCTTGGACAAAGGACATCCTTTCATTTGTTAGTCAAGCTCTGGGATTTAATATGACCTTAGGAAGTTGTTCTCACTACATAGAGTTGTGTAATCCTCTATTTGGTTATTCTTCCAAACATATGGAGAGTTTTCATTGCCTCCTTCATCGTGAACTTATGTCAATACCATGTTGCATGAGTCTCATCAGTTTTCATGCTATTTTCCAAGGGAAAGTTTTTACCAAGCTTGAGTCGACCCTTCTATAGTTTGTCTCTTGACTTTATGCCCGACCATCCCAAAAAATTCCAATCAAGTCTTTGTTCAAAATCAATGAAGCCCTCAGCCTGATCATCAAGATCCTCTAGTATGTTCTCGACGAGCTGTCGAAAACCTCTGGGTAGTGAATTCGTACACTCATATTATGCTCCTACCCGAGTTATGAATATTTTGAAATTGTTGCTCAAGCTATGAAGGCCTCATCTCTCGCCACCAAGCATCATTAGCTTCTTGAAGATGGATACTATACATGTATATCTTTTTTATTTCGAGATGTATATCTGATGTGTATTGCTCACAGCTACACTTTATATAGTTATATGACATGGATTTGCAGTGTATTTGATTGGCAGCCATGATTTTATTTCATTCCAAGCATGGGTATGCCTGCCTCGATGAGACAATTGTTATTTTGCAGATGACACCTCCCGAACTCTGGTCCTTGGGCTCACTCGCTTCGTACGTTGGTAAATATTGGTAATGTATTTTGGCCATCATATTCTCTTCTTACCTCACACATTAGGGGGCATCTGTTATAACCCTAATTTGCACCATACATGCATACATGGAATCAGGCCATCTCACTTGCAACTTTTGCCAATCCACCATTGAACAACTCTTCTAAAAACCATCCTTTTGAAGATGTATGTGCACTACACCACTGTTTCCCGTGTGTATACGCTATCTATCCCATTACAGCGTGCATATATTGACAAAATAAAAAAAAATAGAAAGTTGCAGACAGAATACAGATTTCCAGGTAATTTCCTAAACTGTTTGACCACCCATAGCCTGTCACTCAACTGGATAACTACCCTCTTTTAGCCTATAAAATAAGAGGTATGAGTCCCATTTGAAAGGATAAAAAGAAGAGCAAAGAAACTCTGCCCTTTTTTTTGTATTCCCCTTGCCCCAATATTTTGCAACCATTTTGTGAGAGCTAAAGAGGAGAAGCATATGTGGAAGTAGTTGGTTCATAGTTGAAGAGGAGCCCAGGACCAAGTTCGAGGAGAAGTAGTCAATCTCACCATTTTAAGTGACTTTTGTGAGGTTAATAAAAATAATTACTTTTCCCATCCCGCCATATGAGGTGTTCAAATATTCAGTTTTGATTGATATTTCATTGGAACATCTAACCCACTAATTCATATATAAGATGCATGTTCATAGTTCTTTGTTTGTTTGTTTGTGAATGCAGGTTGGCTTTGGTAGGAGACTTGTAGTCGAGGAGCCACTGAATGAAAAAGGATTGACACCAAACATGGAGTTCAAGGTAGAGTTACCAGATCCTTTTATCCTTGGGTTTTATGCATGAATGTGGGGTCTATGCCAGGATAATAGTGAAAAGTAGGAGACTTTAGATCGTTATTTCTGCATGAATTACATAATCCTTAGTGCTAGTCCATAGCGGGTTTTCCCACCCACATCAGTCTCGCACCTCCAAGGTTGTAGGGAATTTTGGTATTGGGAAGAAAGTTTCCAACTTACAAAGGTATGTGTATTGGCCCATAATGCAAGAATATGTAGATTGATATATTAGAGGGTGCATGTTTTGTTGTACCAAAAATCCAAGTAATATAAAAAAAAGGTTGATACGATGCATTACATGTGCCCACTTGAATCTTAGAAAGAATTTCCATGGATTTTATGGGTGGTTTTCCATATCCAATAAGGGACATGACTATCTATTTGTGGTAGTTGATAAGTTCAACAAGATGTGCATTATTATGCCTTGTAAAAATACCATCAAATGACAAGAAGTAGAAAAAATGTTATTTGAAGGGTCAAGGTGCACTTTGGGATACCAAGGAGAATAATCTTCGATATGGATACCAGATTCATCAATTCCTTTTGGAATACACTTTGGAAAAATATGGACACCAAGTTGAAGATATATACAACATTCCATCCACAGACAGATGGACAAACAAAAGTAGTCAACAAGATGTTGGTTCATCTTTTGAGGGGTTATAATCAGAAGCATCCAAAGACCTGCAATGAAAATGTTATCTATATTCAACACTCTTATAATAGAGCGATCCATACTTCTACCAATAATTCCCCTTTAGAAACTTACTTTGGGTATTTGACACCTTCGCCCTTGGATGTTGTATATGGATAGGAAGGAGGACTAAGGTGAAATTTCATAGGAGAATCATTGAAAGAAGAGAAATTGGTTGAAAATATTAGGTATATCCATTTGAAAATACATGAGACATTCAAGAAGTAACATAAAAGGTACAAGGCCCAACATGATCAACACAAAAATAAGAAAGAATTCAAGGTGGGAGACATATTTTGGTTTCAATTGAACAAGGAAATGCTACATGTGTCTAATTATTGGCCAATACTGAGAGGCGGGGGGGGGGTGAATCAATATTACTTATTTTTCAATAATTTAATAAATTAAACTTATTAATCACAACAATTGATCAACAAGATGTAACGAAATAGAAATTAGTTATAATAAACATAAAAGGTACAAGTTACAATTGTGTGAGAGACACCAATCTCTCTTATTTTGAGCACCAACTCAAGGAGACACAAATCCCTTATTTTAGAGAACCAACTCTAGGAAGCACCAACTCCCTATTTTAGAGTACCAAATATAAGAAGCACCAACTCCCAATTTTTAGAGCACCAACTCCCTGTTTTAGAGCACCAACTCTAGAAAGCACCAACTCCCTGTTATAAAATTCAATCTATAGAAGACACCAATCCTCCCTTGCTCCTCCCTTCCACTCTTAATTCATGAATATATTAAGCATTCTTCCTTGGACTCTGTTTCTATTTTTATCTTATAGATTGGACCACATAGACACTTTCCTTCTTACCATTTTTCTTTGTTCATATAGTCTCTCAAGAGGTATATGATATTGAAACAATGTGTCTTTTTGTAAAAGAGCAAATGAACCAATGCATATATTTAATAATAAAACATTGCACCTCTCCATTTAATTCACACAAATTTTGAATTTATGTTTATTAATTGATTTTAATTTAAAAAGGTGTCCAAATCAGATAGTTATTTTCATACAAATATTCTAGAGAGACGGAAACACATCTTAGAGAACCAACTCTAGGAAGCACCGACCCTTTGTTTTTAGAGCACCAATTCCATGTTTTAGATAACCAAATCTAGGAAGCACTAACTCCCTGTTATAAAATTCAATATATATAAGACACCAATCCTCCCTTTCTCCTCCCTTCCACCCTTACTTCATGAATATCTTTAGAATTCTTCCTTGGAATCTATTTTTGTTTTGATATTCTAGATTGGACCACAGAGACACTTTCCTTCTTACCATTTTTCTTTGTTTATATAGTGTCTCAAGAGGTATATGATATTGAATCAATGTGTCTTTTTGTAAAAGAGAAAATGAACCAATGCATCTTTTTAATGATAAAACATTGCACCTCTTCATTTAATTAACACAAATGTTTACTTTTATGTTTATTAATTGATTTTAATTCAAAAAGGTGTTCAAATCAAACAATTATTTTCGTACAAAGATTCTAGAGTGATGGAAACACATTTTAAAATTCTACAACATGGTTTTTGTGAAGAACATGCCCAATTAGCCGATGCATGGGGAGCTTCCCTGAAAATGTGTGAGGTGGACGATACAGGAGGTTCTTTGAAGGAAATTTTCTCAGATTTACTTTTGTGACCACCTTCTAAACTTGGAGAATGAAGTATCCACTTCAGAAACATAGATTTGGTCACAGATCCACATTCCTCCTTTATTAGAAATCTGATAGAGTGGACTCAAAAATTATAAAAGTGAATTTTAAACGAGGTCTTCACTTCCACATCTATGTTGAATCTGGTCAAAATTTCACATCCAATCCTGTAACATGGAGCTGCAGTGAGTTGCAACACTCATCCTATAGCGTGGAGTTGCAACACTAATATTGTAGCATGGAGTTGCAGCATAGTAGTTACAGCGAGTTGCAACACTATTATTTTAGCATGGAGTTACAATGTGGGAGTTGCAGTGAGTTGCGACACTAATATTGTAGCAAGGAGTTGTAGCAAGTTGAAACACTTAATCTTGTAGCATGATCTGACAATTTATGAGACTTGTATTCTATTGAAGCACCATATTTGACCCTTCTTCTTATATTTAGAGAAAAATAACTTATTTTTTAGGTTCCATTATAAAGTTCTTCCAATGATATCTTCATGGAGTGAACAAGTCCTTCACTTTTGTTTAATTGCTTATTTTGTTAATGGATTCCAGTAACATAATTCAACGTAACCTTTTGTTAGGATAATGATATGAATACATGAACCTTAATCAAGTTCTCGGTGATCATATTGATCCTCTTTCGATCAATGACAATATCATAACATCATGTCTAACATTGACCATATTGGCCCTCTTTGACATCAATGCCAACACCATAACACTAGGTCCAACATTCTCCCCCTTTGGAATTGATGGAAACAAAGGTAAGACAATCGTGTTCCCCCTATGAATGTGTAATGTCTTCTTTTGAGTCCTTTGAGTTGACTCCCCCTATCTTTAGACTTTTTTATTTATTTATCTCTCCCCCTTTGACATCAATGGAAGAAGGGACACTTCTTTGCTCCCCATGTCCATCTACTAATTTTATGATGAAGCTTGCGAAATTTAACAATATAAGGACATGTCTCTCATTATCATAAACTAATCTAATAACTTGTTCTACAAAATATTCATATTCACTTAAGTATGTGTGAATCCCCCTGTCAAAGATTCCCCTTTTGCAATATACCTAGTTGTTTCTAATCCTAGACAATCAAGAACTTTCCAGAGCAACTGGACCTTTGTCAATGTATGTTAAATAAATTCCCTACTAGAGTCTACAGAAATGAAATTCAATTCTTGTCCCTTGGAAACAAGATTAAATTGGTCCTTTCATTTGTTGTTGTACTGCTGCCTCAAATACTTGAGATATGTTTTACTCTACCATGATTCTTTATCTATAATCCTCTTATATCCAAGTTTCTTCAATGATGCACTATATATCATTTAATTATGTTTTCCTTAGCTTCCTTCAGGAGTGTTCCAATATTATACATTTTTTTCTCAAGAACTACCTTCATTTTCTTCCATACTACTCCAAATTTCTTCATGATACTAGTCATTTATTCACTCATTTATGACCCAAGAGCCTCTTCATTTTTTATGTCTCTAATAGTGATATGGTTTAGTGTCCATACAATCATATTTATCTTCTTCACATTCATATCTTGCTCAGGCTCATATTTCTACTTAAGTAGAAGTAAATCTGATATTAATGTTGTTGTCATGTAGCTTATCAAATCATAATTTTTTCTCAATAACTTATTCATAAGTTTCTCATTCTTTTGGGAATACCACCATCAAAGAGAATGTTGGTTTCTTTATGTGCCTTAACAAGGTTGATATACTTTTTAAGTATGAATCAATTGTTGAAGGTTTCATCATAGTTGAGGTTGTTCATTCATCTTTATGGACAAATTTCAAGGAGTTTTCATACAAAAATATTCAAAGTTGATTTTGAACAATCCTCATAGGACTTCCTTGATTATTCATACGAAATGAAGTTTTGAAGTATCTTCCATTGACATTAGTTTGTAATTACCAACAAATTTTAAGGGAATGGTCAAAATTTGTCATCAATTTTTTCTTCACATTCAGTTGATGATACTAGGATTGCAGTCAATCCTTCAATCCATTCCTATGGTGTCCCTTCAAGGATATTCAAACAATGCTTCAACTTGTTCTACTCGTGACTTCAAAATCATCAATAAAACCTTGCAATTTGGATCATTTGAAAACTTCAAAATTATTTTATCTCTCGCCTTTGTAGCAACATCCTTCTGTAGCACAAGTTTAATATATTCCCTTAAAGAATCAATCTCCATGTTGGTTTGAAATTCGACAAGATTTATTTTACTCAAAATACCTGAGTGCTTATAATCCTTGATCTTGTTTGTGTTCTCTTGGTTATTTCCATTCCTTCTCCTGGTTAGGTCAATTGTGAGAGGTTTTAAACAAGATGTGAATAAATACTTTTTAATAAGTTGAGGTATATTTTTATATACAAGCTCTGCAGAATGTGTGTCCACATGACATGCTAACTGAATCATCAGATTGATCATTATGAAGACTGCAAACATTATTACTTTTTTTTGTTGTAGATGAATCAAATGTATTGTTTTGGTCATTTGTAAGTGACATGGAAGTTTTAGAATAAACCACCAGATATGGATGATCTACTGCTTGGTTTAGTCATGTGAGCAGATCAAAATATATGAGCATAATTGTTGAGCAGTATTTCTGCAGTTACATATGTGTTAAACTATGATTGACTCTATGTATACAAATATTGATTTTGTAGTGTTACAAGTTTCTTGATCAGGGTTTGGAGTAGGCTTCATTCCTAGTAATTTCAGCCTCCAAATTGATGCAGCAAGCAGTCCAACGACCCTCTTAATAATCCAAATCATTGCCTCATCTTTGTTTTTCCTATTCCACTGGGTCATTTCTTCTTTCTCATTGGTCATATCTCTTTTTTGATTCTTTAATGATTGTTCAAAGTAAATTGTCCTTGGGTTGTAGTCAAGCCTTCCACTCAACCCTTCTTCCTTTCTTTTGTTCATGTTTTCTATTGAGGGGAGTTTAGTAGATCATGAAAATAAAGTTGGAAAATTTCCAAGATATTCATCACTCAATTCTATTGGTTGATTTTCTTTTGAGAGTTCACCATCATCATCATCATCATCATCATTGTTTTTTTCTATAGAAGCTTCTTCATCTTCTTCTTTAGAATTTTTTTTTTACATTTTTCTTTCATTGGCTAATGGAATATGGATTTGTAGGACATCATCAAAATCTACAATTGTGTCATATTCCCTTTTAGGAACTCTCCTTTCTTGGGCTTGATCCACTTCATATGAAAAACTTTGATTTTCACATTCCTTATTAGGAACTTCATCCATCATTTTCTTATTATCAACTTCATCAATTCAACGTGCAAGATCTTCATAATATTTCTTGCTTTGTACTTTAGATTTTCTTATCCATAATTTTGTGATTCTTGGTCTATTAGGTCTTGTCATATCACAATCTCATGCAATGTGTCCATAGTTATAACATTTGTAACATTTAATAGTGGATTTAGTCATACCTATGTTTTTAATTGGGACATTTCTTCCATAGGCTCCACAATTTGTTGCTTTATGACCGAAATTGTGACAAGAGTGGCATTTTCCAAAGAAGATACCTTGATGCCTGGGATTTCTTAGTGTTGTTTATGGATTAGTCCTTCTTAGTCCTTTCTTTCCATCTCTTATTTGAACATAATCATTTTTCCTATTGTTTTCTTCATTGACTTTTCTCAAGTTGGGTGCAATACTTTGATGCCTTCCATCAATATTCTTTCCTAATGATATGAACTCTTCTTCTTCAAGAATATGCTCCTTTTTATATCCAATTCTTGTATTATCAATTGGGGAACCTTGGTGCTTAATAATTTTATTCAAATTTCTTGAAATCTTTTCAAACTTCATGTTAGTGTTGGTTGTCTTTTCCAACTCCCCTTTTAGAGAGGCAATCTCAAGTTCATGTTCTTGGAAATTTCTTCCTTCTCCTTGAGTAGTCTTCTCAAACATTCTTCATTTTTTCTTACCTCTTCTTCATGAATCACAACACTTATTTCAAACTCCAAGAGTGAATACAATTGAGTTGATCTCTCTTATAATTTCTTGCTTAGATGGGTAATTTCAAGATCTCTTGTTTGGGAAATTTCATCCTTCTTCTTCAATTAACTTGTTAGATCCTCATCAATTCTTATTGCTTCTTCCACTTGATTTTTTAGACCAGCAATGGTCCTTTTAGATTCTTCATGAGACTAATGTTTTTTTTTATTCTTCTAGTAGCTCTTATAGCAATGCATTCTTCTTTTTGAGGTCCTTGATTTCATCAAACGTACATATTAGTTGTTCTTAAAAAACAATTTCTTCTTTGATTTCATAATTGCTTTTTATTGGGATCAACTTCTTCTTCACTTTGAAAATCTTCAATATTGTTGTCATTCTCATTGGATGAGATGCTCTCATCTTTTTCATCCAATTCTTCACTTGTATCGATGACTTCCTCAAACATGTAAATATTTTTAGCTTCTCCCAGAGATCTTTGGTTGAAGTACACTTTCCAATTTTGTTTTTCATAGACCTGTATAATCCTTCAAAGATGGCATCCATTGCTAGTTTGTTGTTTATTTTTAATTATTTCTTTGATGCAGACTTCGATGGTATTTTTGGAGGGGTGTAACTAGAAACAACTGAATTCCAAACATCATATCCCATTTCCCCCAAAAATTCCTTCATTCTTATGCTCCATGTTTCATAATTTGTTTCATTGAATAGGGGTGCTATGTCAAGGCATAAACTAAGTTCACAATCCATGAGTGTTTATGAGGATCTTCCTTCTAGTGATCAAATTGTTTCTAAGGTAACCTTGCTCTGATACCAATTGTGGGAAGATTGGCCAATACTGAGAGGGGGGGGGTGAATCAATATTACTTCTTTTTCAATAATAAATAAATTAAACTTATTAATCACAACAATTGATCAACAAGATGGATTGAAATAGAAATTAATTATAACAAACATAGAAACTACAAGTTACAATTTGTGAGAGACACTAATCTCTCTTATTTTGAGCACCAACTCATGGAGACACAAATCCCCTATTTTAGAGAACCAACTCTAGGAAGCACCAACTCCCTATTTTAGAGCACCAACTCCCTGCTTTTAGAGAACCAACTCTAGGAAGCACCAATTCCCTATTTTAGAGCACCAACTCTAGGAAGCACCAAATCCCTGTTATAAAATTCAATCTGTAGAAGACACCAATCCTCCCTTTCTCCTCCCTTCCACCCTTACTTCGTGAATATCTTTAGAATTCTTCCTTGAACTCTATTTTTGTTTTGATCTTCTAGATTGGACCAAAAAGACACTTTCCTTCTTACCATTTTTCTTTGTTTATATAGTCTCTCAAGAGGTAGATGATATTGAAACAACGTGTCTTTTTGTAAAAGAGAAAATGAACCAATGTGTCATTTTAATAAAAAAGCATTGCACCTCTTCATTTAATTAACACAAATGTTGACTTTTATGTTTATTAATTGATTTTAATTTAAAAAGGTGTCCAAATCAAACAATGATTTTCGTACAATGATTATGTAATGAAGGAAACAAATTTTAAAATTCTATGACATGGGTTTTGTGCAAAACATGCCCAATTAGCCATTGATAGAGAAGATTCCTTGGAAAATATGTGAGATGGATGGTACATGAGGTTATTTGAAGGAAACTTGCCTAGATTTATTGTTCCAGCTACCTTCTAAACTTTCCAAATGAAGCATGCACTTTAGCAGTAGAGATTTGGTCACAGGTCCACATTCCTCCTTTATCAACAAGCTAACATAGTGGACTCAGAACTTATAAGAGAGGATTTTAAATTATGTCTTCACTTCCACATATGTGTTGACTCTAGTCAAATTTTCACGTCCAATTTTGTAGCGTGGAGTTGCAATGAGTTGCAACACTCATCTTGTAGTGTGGAGTTGCAGCGAATTGTAACACTAATATTGTAGCATGGTCTTGCAGCGTGGGAATTGCAGGGAGTTTCAACACTAATATTGTAGCATGGAGTTACAGCGTGGGAGTTGCAGTGAGTTGTGACACTAATCTTGTAGCATGGAGTTGCAACACTTTATCTTGTAGCATGATCCGACAATTTATGAGACTTTGATCCAATGATCTAACGGTCACAATGATATCTCTGATGATTTTTCTCACACCTTCTTGGAGGAAATTCTCATAAAATATCTTATATTCCTTAAGAGACGATATTTTGTCCTTTCTTTCATTCACTTGAGAATGGATGACAATGATCTATAACTTCTATAACAAGATTCTTCAAGAACTATGTAATGGAGGATCTGTGAAGCATCCTCCTTGCTTATATTTGTATACCAGATCCTTGACACCTTCTATATTCTATTGAAGCATCAGATTTGACCCTTTTTTCTTATATTTAGAGCACAATAACTTATTTTTGAGGTTCCATTGTAAAGGTCTTCCAATGATATATTCATGGAGTGAACAAGCCCTTCACTTTTGTTCAATTGTTTCTTATGTTAATGGATGCTAGTAACATAATTCAACATAACCTTTTGTTAGGATACTGATATGCATACATGAACCTTAATCAAGTTAATCAATTTCTCGGTGACCATATTGATCCTCTTTCCATCAATGCCAATATCATAACACCATGTCCAACATTGACCATGTTGGCCCTCTTTGACATCAATGCCAACACCATAACACTAGGTCCAACAATAGAGTCCTGGTAAGATGATCAAGGATCTATGGTATGGTATTTTTGAGGTGTTATATAAGGTGGGTGAAAATTCCTACAAACTCGGTCTACCCACATATATGCATATTTACTTAGTAGTGAATGTGAACAATCTGAAATTCCATGAGCCTTCCATGTTGGATAAGGAAACTAAGGAGAAATTCCTACCTACCATAGAGGACTTAACACCAAAATATTAGGAAAAATTGGTAGAAGATATTATTTTGTAGAAGAAGTATAGAATTACCAGATATGGGTAACATGACCTCTAGTAGACTAGGCTAAAAGGAAACCTTACAAGCAAGGAAAAATGGTACTCTAGGGAGAAGGTAGAGGAAACATTTCCTCACCTCATCCAGTATAATATTTTGGAGACCAAAATCCTCCCTAAATGGGAAGGTATGATATGGAATGGATCATTATATAATTTTGTATATATCTTAGTAGTTTCAAGGTGTAAAATCTAGAGGAATGGATTGCAAGGCCAATTTTAGTGTTAGGTCCTAGTTTGAAGATTTGGGGTCTGAAAATTTCCATAGCCATTTTGAGGAATTAAATGGAAATTTTGTGGGTAAAACATTTGTGATCATATCTCTTATCCCATTTTCATTGTTCCACACACTAAGATATCTCCAATGATGCAAAAATCACCTCAATAGGAATTCATATGTGGAATTTATGCCTCCACAAGTTGACCTGCCTTATTTACCACCACGGTGTTGAGCGGATGCCATGTCAGTTCCCATTAATCACACATGTGGGGCTATACACGTGTGGAATTTTAAGAAGATTCTATAAATTCCAAAACCTTAACACTAATTGAGAGTTGAGTATGAAAAAATCCCTAACCAAAAACGACTATATGTTAAATATTGGGTTGCTAGGAAGAGAGAGGGTTACATTCTTTTAGAATTGTACTTGGTCCATAGTTCAGAAGAGCATCCAAGAGTGGCATTTGATAGTATAAATAAGGAGGAAGAAGATAATGTATAAATCATTCAACCCACAATGTCAAAGGAAACTCCATAGTGAGTGACCCTTTCTTTGTATTTGCATTTTCATAACCAAATAAAAGAGAGCGGAGCATATGCCTCACCTTCTAGTTAGGTTTTCTCCCATATCAGGTTTCCTAGGATACATCTTGTGTTAATTTGTGTGGAGGGTGTGTTCATTGACTTGTTCTTTCATTTCAGTTTTAGTTATCCCATAAATTTGAGCATTAAGCTAGTAATACTAAATCTAATATCTAAGGAAATAAACCTACATAATAAATGATTTCATAATAATACAAGATATTTTCTAATAAACTATTCTAGTGGAATATCCATGGAAGTTTACCGATCATATTGGTATTAGACCATTTTTGTTTGGGGTGTTTGTGGGAAGTTGTGGGATCCATGAATTGGATTAAGAGGGAAGTCACAAATCTCTATCCATGAAAGATGAGCCCAGTCACAATAGCCCTCAAGATACATCATAATATATATTTATGAGAGTAAAAGAGAAATCCATTGATATCTCTTACAACATGTCTCTCCTCATGGAAGATCTAGAAAACAAGTTTGGACCTTTTAGAGAGGTTTTTGGCTCTAACTTAGAAGTTGGATTATATGAGAAATCAAGAGATAGTGAATACCTATAAAAGGAGTTAAAAAAAAGATCCTAAGAAAGAGAAACCATGTTTCAATGACATGACTCATTCACAAACTTTATTTAAAATGGAAGCAAAAGTGGACACCAATCCCTAACAAGGTGAGATTGATGTTGTTAAGTTGAATCATTGATTGGAATAGTTAGAAGTGTAGTTTAATGTCCATAATATTGGAAAAGAGTAGAAAATTTCAATTTCCTGATTGAAACTAGAGGGTCGTGCACTAAACTAATGGGAAATCCACACAGAGACACTCAGTCTAGAGGGTGATCCACCATTAACTAAGTATGAGGTGTTTAAAACCCTCATCAAGTCTCAATTCTACCCTATCGGGTATGTAGAGAACCAATTGATTCATTGGCATCACTTCAAGTAGAGGCAAGGGTAGAGTGTGCAAGAGTCCACCACCAAGTTCAGGAAAATGGTGATTATGTTTGGTATACCTCCAAAGAACCCAAACGTACTCCTCAAGTATCTAGGGGATCTACACAACCATCTATGGAAACAAGAGATGCTCTCCAAACCTAGAACCATTGATGATGATTGTGTGCAAGAAAAATACTTGGAGAACCATAAGAAGGATGAAAAGAAGAAGAACCTACTAAGCATTGACTCAAACAACCTAATAGAGATAAATCTGGATGTGGATGAGAATAATGTTTGCACTTCATTGCAGAAGGAGGTGAATATGAGTAGCCTTCATCAGAAGGAAGAGAAGGAGATGAATAAACTCTTCCACATTAATATCCATGTCAAAAATATCGGGGTAGATGCTCTATTCAATTTTGGTTCACAACCCAACCTTCGAGCAATCGATCTAGTCTAATAGGGGGATTTTGAGGTCTAAAATGGGTCTCCTAAGAGATACAATAAAAAATTATGAGTTAATAATTTTGTGGGGAAAGTATATTTATAAGTCATTTTGTGCACTACTGTCTATGTAATTATGGTTAAGTTAAATTAAAAAAAAAATCTAGAAATAAAACTAGTAAAAAAATATTTTATTAATGTGACTAGAAACAAAAATACTTTTGAATTTATGAATTAACTTTAATAAAAAAATGTAGTAGGCATAAATTAATACTCATATAATAAATAAAAATTTACTATTTTTTTAATATAACACATGTTATGAACCATACATTCATTTTTTAAATTGGGGGAATATAAAATGTGACAGATTAAAAAAAATGAATATATAAATTATATTCACAAACTCAAACTAAATATGAATACTTTCCTATTTTATAAACTAAAGATTTATATATTAATTTAATTAATATATGAAAATGTGAGAATTATGAATACATGGTTTCACATATCCATATAGTTGTTTTAACTAATATATAGATACACATATATTAATTTAACCTATATAGTATGTAATTGAAATAACCATGTACTCCATGTATTAGCTTAATTAATATATGGAGTACGTGGTATACCAGACACTTTGCATATTAGTTAATCTAATATAATATATAGACCCAATCCATGGACACAACACACTATGAGCCGCATCCATACATTAGTCAAGTTAATATGATATGGGATAGTTTTTAAATTAAATAAAACAATTCATAATTTATTATATATATATATATATATATATATATGAATTGTTTTATTTAATTTAAAAAAAAAAAAGTATGAATAATATGTAGAACCTTGTTTATAAATTTTCAATTAGTATTTTATTTATATATATTCAAAAGTAATTTATTTTAAAAATACTTTACTTTATGAGTACGTTTATATTATATTCAAAAGTAATTTAAAACTACTTTTATCATTTGGGTACTTTACTTGCAATGCTACCAAAGTTAACTATGCATTGTCATCGACCATTTAGAATGTGACAAATAATCATTTTTAACTCAAGCAATATCAACTCATCCTCTAGGGATGATGTCATCCTCTAAAATGTGATTGACTCTTGTAAATTTTCTTTTGATAGTACATTTTTTGTTTTGAGTCTCATTTTTACCTCAAAATTCCCCTAATATAGTAAGCTTGGGTTGAAAGTTCATGATCATCCTAGCCCATATCCATTGGGATGGGTAAACAAGGATGCAAAGCTCAAGGTCACAAAACAATGTAACATCAAGTTTTTATGTAAGTTCATATTTTATTGATGAAGTGGAGTTAGATGTAGTACCCTTTGATGTGTGTGGTGTAGTGTTTAGAAGCCCTTACATGTATATGAGGGATGTGATAATCATGAGGAGGGTAAAGCAATACCACCTGATCAAGGATGGGAAGTATTTCATCATTAATATGTACACATATAAATTGAATAGCTCTTTAATAAGTCTTAACCAAGCCAAAAAGTTGACCAGTTCTAGTAGATAATTTGTATTTCTTTTCTTGAAATAAAATCAACCAATGGATGAATCAACAAGAGTAAAGGAATCATTAGAGGGATGTACCAAAGATAAAAAAAAAAAAAAATAGTTGGAGGATTTGTTGTAGGCATATAGAGGAGTTTTCTAGGATTCTAAAGGGTTACGACCTAAGAGGTAAGTGAAGAATGAGATACATTCGTTGCTTGACTCCCCATTACCAAATATTGGGTTGTATAGATAGTCTGTTCTAGAAGAAAATCAAGTGAATTAATAGTAGAAGTGACTACTGGAGTAGGGAGTAATTCAACCAAGAACCTCAACTTGTGGGTCACATATCATCATAGTAACCAAGAAGGATGGGACTTGACAAATGTGTATCAACTGCAGATATGTTAACAAGATCACAATCGCGAATTGGTACCCTTTTCTAGAATTGATGATTTGTTAGACTAGTTGCATCATGCCATATACTTCACTAAGTTAGATCTCAAATCAAGATGCCACTAGGTACATGTTAGATAATAATATCATCTTCAAGACAAGGAAATTATTGTATGAATGGCTAGTAATGCCTTTTGGTTTATGTAATGCACCAACTACATTTATGTGATTGATGAATAATGTATTGTGTCCCTATTTAGATTCACTTGTAATAGTGTATTTGGATGACATTTTGGTTGATATCTCTACCTAGGAAGAGCACATATCACATCTAATCCAAGTGTTAGAGACTTTGAAAAATCATCAGTTGTTGGATAACCTTAAGAAATGTGAGTTTATCTTAGTAGTTGTTTGTGTATTTGGGGTATGTGATCGGTGGAGGGGAACTCAAGATATTGTTGAAATAATGTAACTACAAAGTGTATTATAATTATTATTGTTGTATTATTCATTAGATCAATCCCTATTGTGGATTGATAGTGTCATCTATTGTAAAAGACCAAATCCCCTTTTGCAGATTGGTCAAAACATAATTGTAATAGGGAGAATAAGAAGTCATCCCCAGAATATATTAAAGAGGACCTAGAATATATTAAAGGTGGTTATAACCACCCAGAAGAAGAATTCATCCATACCATTGAAGAGACACCTCCATCCACATGTGCCAGAGTTTTATAAATAAGGAGGCTAGTGCCTCTTTTAGACACATACTCACTTGTTCATTGAGAAGCAAGTTTCAGAGCTGCAGTTGGAGAAGAGAGAGAGGCACATTCTTGGGAGAGGACTTTCTGTATTTGTTTGATTTATCTCTTGGCATTGTATTGGATATCTATAATAAGGAATTTTTGTTGGGTTTTCTCCCCCATGAGGGTTTCCCAAGATAAATGATGTGTCTCTTGTGATTGTGTATTTCTCAGTGATCTTATCTTATGCTATTGTTATCTAGTGAAATGAAAAGAAATCTAATAATAGCTTAAACATTAACATGGTATGAGAGCCAAGATGAAGAGAGCATCTTTCACAAGAGAAAGTGAAAAATGTCACTGTTTCCATACATGCAAATCATGGTTTTTTTTAATGAAGTATTTTAGCCCTAAAACCATCTATAAAAGTGTGTCCTTCCTCAAGGATCACTTTGGCATCATCAACATAACTTTTTAGTGTCTAGATCTCCCAAAAAGTGAAACCCTAGTTTCACAAAGTACTAGAAGTACCAAAAAACTAGAGTACCAGAAGTACCAGAGTACTGAAGGTACTAGAAAACCAGAAGCACTAGTCCAGAAATCCGCAGATCAAGTTTGGAGGGGTAAAAGTTTTATTTTCTCATATCCAAACACACCAGGCTACTCGCCTTAGCAAAGCACACCTCCTGGTAATTTCAGAATTTAATTTTGAGCATTTTCATTTTTGGACATTTTCCTAGCTCCAGGCAAAAGATGTCTACAATCACTAAGCTTGTTGACAAGCTAGAAGGTGTGGAAAACTTACATTCCTAGAAGTATAGGATTGGAATCATTCTTGAAGAGAAAGACCTAGCAATATTTGTCAAAGAAGAAGTGTCAGAGCCCAATGATGATGTAGACAAAGCAAAGCACCAAAAGGACATGATCAGGGCCAAAAGAATCATTACAGATTCAATCAAAGATCACATGATTCCTTATGTGTCATCAAATAATACTCCGAAAGAAATGTTTGATGCCCTAAATAGACTATATGAAGGAAATAGCATAAACCAGAAGATGAATCTAAGAACTCAACTCAAGAATACAAGGATGTAGAGAGGAGAATCAATCCAAGAATACTTCTCCAGAATATCAGAATTCAAAGAACAGTTAGAAGAAATTGGATATACCTTAGACAAAGACGAACTCATAATGACGACCCTTAATGGTATCACAATACCTTGGGATGCATTCATCCAAATGATTTGTGCTAGAACGTAGAAACTAAAATTTGACGGTCTATGGGAAGAATACACTCAAGAAGAAACAAGAGTAGCTAATCGAGAGGATTTACTAGCAAGAGATGAAGTCTCTCTTTTAGAAATAAACTCATAAAGAGTCTCACCCCCAAAACAAATCTCAACCAAAGAGATTCCAGAAGAAAGGACAACGAAAGGAAAGAGATGAAAGACTATGTCTTAATATTGTCCCTCTCAGGATCGGTAACACTTGGAGAGGACACTTGGCTCATTGATAGTGGTGCCTCCAAGCACATGATAGGTCAAAGTGATATTCTCTCTTGCATTTCAGAAAACAAGTTTTCTTAGAAAGTGACGCTTGGAGATGATTATCAATACCCTATCAAGGGAGTGGGAGAATCAAACTACAAGCTTAACTCAGGGAACTCAATGAAGATGAAGGACGTACTCTATGTACCAAGTTTGGAAAAGAACCTACTATCCATATCATCTTTAGAAAAGAAAGGCTTCAGAGTTTCCTTTATAGATGGAGAAGTTCTTATGTGGGCTAAAGGAGAAACCATAAAAGACGCAATTTTCATTGGAAAAGAAGAAGGTGGCTTCTATAAGCTAAAGGGTCTCTCAGAAGAAGCCATGACCCACGCCATTGAGAATCCATGTGAAATTTGGCATAGAAGATTATCCCACATCAACTACAAGGCACTACCATATGTATGCAAAGCAGTCACAGGTCTACCAGAACCCAAGGTTGACCATGAAGGCATGTGCAATGGATGTGCACAAGGGAAGAACATCAAGAACCCTTTTTTGAAGAGAGACAACAAAGCAGAAGGAGTCCTAGAATTCATTCATTCAGATGTGTGTGGCCCAATTCCATCATCATCCATCAGTGGGTATGTATACTACGTATATTTTATTGATGATTATTCTCATAAGACCTGTGTGTAATTTTTGAAATCAAAAGATGAAGTGTTCTGTAAATTCAAGGAATTCAAAGCCTTGATAGAGAATCTTTATGAAAGAAATATCAAGATACTCAGGTCATATAATGGAGGAGAATACACCTCAAAAGAGTTTGTGAACTTCTGCAAATATATCAGGATCAAGAGGGAGCTCACCACTCCCTACGATACTCAACAAAACAATGTAGAAGAAAGAAAGAATAGAACGATAATGGAAGCAACGAAGACCATGATCCATGATCAAGATATTCTAATGTGCTTATGGGTAGAAGAAGCAATGACAGTCGTATATGTACAAAACCAATTGTCCCATAGTGCACTTGGGTTCAAGACCCCGTAAGATATGTTCACCGGAAATAAGCGATAGGTAAGCCATCTCAAAATATTTGGCTACTCAGTATTTATGCATATTCCGAAAGAGAAGAGAAACAAGATTGAACCCTAAGGAAAGAAGGGAATATTTGTGGGATACTGTGAGGTCTCCAATGCCTTCAAGATTTATATATCAGGTCACCATCATATTGAGATCAACAGGGATGTGACCTTTGATGAAGATGCAACGCTCAAAAAATCGAGAATATGCCAGCTTGAAGAAGTATATGAAGAGGAACCTGTAGCTCCCAGAGTTGTAGAATCAGTGAATGAGGTTCCCGGAGCTGTAGAACTAGTGAGGGAAGTCGTAACTTCTCCTGATGAGGAAATTCTAGAAGATCATGATATAGTAGAATTTCAAGAACCTCCTCAGATATCGATCTCCCATAAGAGAAAGCCTGCTTGGGCTAGGGAGATTATTCAATATGGAGAGAAGTATGGTGTTCCTGAAGGAACCATGAGATAGGTAAAGAGACCTAAGCCATTCTCCAGTTATATGTCTTTGATGTGTGATCTCCTAGAGAAGGAGCCTACCTGCTTTGAAGAATCTATTCAAAAGAAAGAATGGGCAGATGCCATGACAGAAGAATAATAATCCATAATAAAGAATGATGTATGGGAAATAGTTCCCATACTGAAGAGTAAAGATGTGGTATCTTCCAAATGGATCTTCAAAATAAAACATGTTGTTGATAGAAGTATTGAGAAGTATAAAGAAAGGTTTGTCGCTCGTGGCTTTTCTCAAAAGGAAGGCATTGACTATGAACAGACATTCGCTCATGTATCCATATACACTTCGATTAGAACCATCATAGCCCTTGCAACCAAGATGAAGTGGAAGTTGCACCAGATGTACGTAAATACAACCTTCCTAAATGGTGTCATCGAAGAAGAAGAGTAAATAGAGAAAAATCAAGGATTTGAAGTTGAAGACAGGAAGACTCATGTCTGCAATTTGAAGAAGGATCTGTACGGATTAAAGCAAGCTCCTAGAGCTTGGTATGGAAGTATAGACAGTTTTTTGACGAGCTTGGGATTTACCAAGAGTAAAGCAGATTCTAACCTCTACTTCAAGATTATGAACGATGAGTCGGTGATATTGTTGTTGTATGTGGATGACTTATTCTTAACTGGAGAAGAAAATCTCATCACCGAATGTAAGAAGAAACCTGCTTTAGAATTTGAGATGAAATACCTTGGCCTAATGCATTATTTATTAGGTCTTGAGGTATGGAAGAGCCTAGAGAGAATATACCTTAACCAAGGGAAGTATGCAGTCGAAATATTGAAGAGATTCAACATGTTGGAGTGCAAGTCCATGAATACACCCATGGAAGAGAAGCTGAAGCTACTGGTCGACACTTCATTATAATTGATTGATTCCACACTATATAGACAGATCATTAGATCATTGATGTACCTGACGAACACCAAACCGGATATTTTTTTTGTTGTGAACACCTTGAGTTAGCTTCTGGTATAACCCAGACATGTTCACCTAGTTGTTGAAAAACATGTGATGAGGTACCTTAAGGGTACATTAGATTGTGGTATCAACTATGATGGAGATCATCATGATTTCACAGTGAGTGGGTACACTGATTCAAATTGGGCTGGAAATGTATTTGATAGGAAGAGCACTTCAAGAGGTTGTTTCAGTTTGGGATCAAACATGATCTCATGGCAGACTAGGAAGCAATCCAACATTTCTCTTAGTACAACGGAAGCATAATACATTGTTGCGTGTTCTACCAACTACGAAGCTATATGGATTCATAAGTTATTGACTGGTCTATTCGACCTAGAGATGGAAGCAACCACGATCCTATGTGACAACCAGAGTTGCATAAAGATGAAAGAGAATATTGTATTTCATGACAAGTCAAACAACATAGAGATTCGATATCATTACATCTGTGACATGGTGCAGAGAAGAGCCATAAAGCTCCAATATGTTAACACAGATGAACAGGTTGTCGATGTGTTGACCAAGCCTCTATCTCATGTAAAGTTTGAGAACTTTTGAGATAATCTTGGTATAGTCTGAAAGGACCTCCATTGAAAGGGGGAGTAGTGTTGTGTTGAGATATGCTAGCCTAGTATCGTTCTTCCAACTTAATTATTGTGACATAAAGCTAGTCTATTACTGTGCTTCCAGCTTAATTTTTGTGTTGAGATATGCTAGCCTAGTACTGTGCTTCCATATTTATTGTTGTGACATAAAGCCAGTCTAGTACTGTGCTTTGAGCTTAATTGTTGTGTTGAGATATGATAGCCTAGTACTGTTCTTCCAGCTTAATTATTGTGACATAAAGCCAGTCTAGTACTATGCTTCCAGCTTAATTCTTGTGTTGAGATATGCCAACCTAGTATTGTGCTTCTAGCTTAATTGTTGTGACGTAAATCTAGTCTAGTACTGTGCTTCCAGCTTAATTGTTGTGTTGAGATATGCTAGCCTAGTATTGTGCTTCTAGCTTAATTGTTGTGATGTAAAGCTAGTCTAGTACTGTGCTTCCAGCTTAATTGTTGTGTTGAGATATTCTAGCCTAGTATTGTTCTTCCATATTAATTGTTGTGACGTAAAGCCAGTCTAGTATTGTGCTTCTAGATTAATTGTTGTGTTGAGATATGTCAGCCTAGAACTGTGCTTCCGGCTTAATTGTTGTGACGTAAAGCCAGTCTAGTATTGTGATTCCAACTCTATTGTTGTGCAGTGTGCCAACCTTGTGCTATGATGATGAGCCAGCCTCATGTTGTGATGATGTGACCAGCCTCGTGCTATGATGATGATGTATTAGTTTTATACTAATCCATATTGATGCAGATGATGATTTTATTCCAATGAGAATGACAATGTTTTCAATGAGAAAAACTTATGATGATTTATAGATACGCCAGTCATTGTTCCAAGATGATATTGATGGTGTTGTCCTCTCACCCACCTGATGTTGTTGATGATGTTGTCCTCTCTCTCACCTAATGTTGTTGTAGAATACCCTTCTTTTTAAGGGGGAGTGTTGAAATAATGTAACTGCAAAGTGTATTCTAATTATTATTGTTGTATTATTTATTAGATCAATACCCTATTGTGGATTGATCATGTCGGTTATTGTAAAAGACCAAATCCAATTTTTGGATTGGTCAAAACATAATTTTAGTAGGAAGAATAAGAAGTCAGCCCCATAATATATTAAAGAGGCCCCAAAATATAATAAATGTGGTTATAACCACCCAGAAGAAGAAGTCGACCCTACCATTGAAGAGACACCTTCGTCCACATGTGCCAGAGTTGTATAAATAAGAAGGCTAGCGCCTCATTTAGACACACACTCACTTGATCATTGAGAAGTAAGTTTCGAAGCTGCAGTTGGAGAAGAGAGAGAGGTGCATTCTTGGGAGAGGAATTTCTGTATTTGTTTGAGTTATCTCTTGGCATTGTATTGGCTATCTATAATAAGGAATTTTTTCTAGGTTTTCTCCCCCATGAGGGTTTCCCAGGATAAATGATGTGTCTCTTGTGATTGTGTATTTCTCAGTGATCCTATCTTATGATTTTTTTATCTAGTGAAATTAAAGGAACTATAATAATAGCTTAAACCTTAATAGATATGTCCCATGAAGATGGAGGCCATCCTCAAGTGGGTATTTCCTACTAATGTCACTAAATTTAGGATCTTCATTGGGGAAGTGTAGTACCTATGAAACTTCAGAGCATCCTTTTTAGTGGTAGCTACACCACTCCATGCCATAATAGCTAGTGGTAAAAGTTTATAGTGGGGAAAGAATCGACATAAAGATTTCAATGAGATAACATGGAAGATTATTCAAGCACCAATTCTTACATCGCACAACTTGCAAAAGGCCTTTCAAAGTGGATATGGATGTAAGTGGATATGTTATGGGAGGAGTATTGATGCAGGGAGGTAAGCTTGTATGCTATCATTATGAAATGTTTCATGGGGGAGTCCTGAACTACCCTATATATGATAAGGAACTCTATGCCTTGGTTAAAGATGTTAAGAAGTGGAAGCACTATATGATGAGAAATAAAACTATCATCCACACTTATCACCAACCACTACAGTATTTGCAGGCCCAAAGTAAGTTTCAATAAATTAGGCATTGAAAGTGGATGGGGATTTTGTAGCAGTTTCATCTAGTCATCAAATATAAGAAGGGAAACACTAATAAGTTGGAAGGAATTCTTTCAAGGACACTCACATCTAATATTATATCTTTGGTAACTCTTCTGCACATGTAGTTTTTTACCCATGATTCATAGAAAGACCCATACATGAAAGATGAAGACTTTAAAGAGGTGTTTCAACAACTACAAGGATAATTTTTTGTAGAATAAGGTGATGGTAAGGATGACTATCATATCCATAATGGGTTAACATACAAGATAAACAAGATCTATGAACATAAAGGTGAAATATTTTAGCTTATTAGAGAGGTTCACACCTTCAAGGTTGTAGGACATTTTGGTGTTGGGAAGACAATTGTCAACTTACAAAGGTATGTGTATTGGCCCAGAATGCAAGAATGTGTTTCTCAGTATATTAAAGGATGCATGATTTGCTATAATATCAAGCCAAGTAATAGAAAACAAGGTTTATACCATCCCTTACCTATCCCCTCTCAACACTAGGAAAACTAATTTGTGGACATTGTCGGCGGTTTTTCAATAACAAAGAAGGGACATGACTATATATTTATGGAAATTGATCGGTTTAGCAAGATGTGCATTCTTTTGCCTTGTAAAAATACCATCAAAGTACAAGAAGAAACAAACATGTTCTCTGAATAGGTCTAGGTGCACATTGGGATACCAAGGAGTATCATTTCAGATAGGGATATTATATTTCCCAGTGTCCTTTAGACTACACTTTGGGAAAACATGGACACTAAGTTTGGATATATCTACTACATACCATCTACAAACATATGGGTAGATAGAAGTAGTCAACGAGACATTGGTTCAACTTTTCAGGGGTTGCAATCATAATCATCCAAAGTCTTGGGATAAAAATCTAATCTATCTTCAACACTCTTATAATATAGTGGTCCATACTTCTACTGGTAAGTCCCATTTCGAAACTTTCTTTGGGTAATTTTTTTCTTCACTCTTGAACGTTGTATATGGATAGAAAGAAGGAGTGAGAGAAGACATCACAGGAGAAGCATTGAAAGTAGAGAATGTTTTTGAAAAGATTAGGAAAATCCATTTGCAAGTACAAGAGACATTGAAGAAGTCACGAGAAAGGAACAAGGTATGATATGATCAACATAGAACGGAGAAAATATTCAAGGTGGGAGATAGAGTTTGGATGCAACTAAACAAGGAAGGGCTACAAGGTCCTGGTAAGAAGATTAAGGATTTTTGGTATGGTCCTTTTGAGTTATTGGAGAAGGTGGGTGATAATTCCTACAAACTCATTCTACCCCCATATATGTGCATTTAATCAGTAGTGAATGTGGAAAATCTAAAAATTTATGATCCTTTAATGTTGTATTAGGAAACTGAGGATCATGTCATTCCTACCATATAGGAATTAGCACCAAAATCTTAGGCGGAGATGGAAAAATATATAGTTTTGTAGAAGAAGTCCAAAACTATTAGACAAGAGCAACATGACCTCTGGCATAACATGTTGAAAGGATAAATTCTAGGAAAGGAAAAATGGTACTCCATTGAGAATGTAGAGGAACAATTTACTTACCTCATTTGGTAAAATATTTTGGGAACCAAAAGCCTCCCTAAATGGGGAGGTATGATATAAAATAGATCATTATATATGTTTTCATCTATCTTGGTACTTTCTGGGTGGAAAATTGGAGGAATTGGCTTGTAGGGCTCATTTTACTGGCAGGTTCCAGTTTGGAGATTTAGGGTATGAAACCTTCCAAAACCATTTTGAGGCATCAAACAACACTTTTTGGGGTCCAAAATTTGTAAGCATAGCTTATATCCCCTAGAATTTATTTTACACACTAAGAGATTTACAATAGTGTGAAAATATCTTCAATCAAATTTCATATGTGGAAGTTATTCCCCCCACAAGTTAACCTACCTTGTTGACCACCATGGTACCGAGTGGATGCCATGTCATATCCCATTACTCACACATGTAGGGATAGTCATGTGTGGAATTTCAAGAATATTACAGAAGGTACAAAACCTTAACACTAATTGAGGGTTGAGGATGCAAAAACCCTAACCCTAAACATCTATTGAGCTATGTAAAATATTGAGCTACTAGGAAGAGAAGGAGTTCAATTTTTTTATCATTGTACTTGCTCCATAGTTGAGAAGAGAATCTAGTAGTGGGGTTTGATATCATAATAGAAGAGGAAGAATGTTTATAGTAGCCATTCATGCCACATTTTCAAAGGCAACTCCATATTGAGTTCCCCATTCTTTGTATTTTCATTTTCATAATTTAAGAAAAGAGAGCATAGCATAGGCCTCACCTTCTAGCTATGTTTTCTCCTATAACAATTTTCCCAGGATACACCGTGTGTCCATTTGTGTGGATGGTGTGTTAATTTTCTCATTATTCATTTCAATTTCATTTATCCCATAAATTTGAGCATTAAACTAGTAATAATGAATCTGATATCTAAGGAAATAATCTCACATATTAAAATATTTCATAATAATACAAGATCTATTATGGTGAATTGTTCTAGTGGAATATCCATGACAGTTTAAAAATAAAAAATCGTCTTCATGGATTTGTACATGAGCAAAGAAGGATATTTAATTCCCTCAATGTTCTCCTAGAATTCCTCAAATCTTGGATTTAAAATATTCTCTAAGTGCTTAGTCTAATTGTACATTATTCCATCTTTGAATATGCCCCCAATCACTTACAACACATTCAATACTATGTCAACTGCTCTACTTGAACTAGTTGAACTAGTTAGGCAAAAGGGAGACAATTGTGCATTCCCACTTAATTTCTTCATTTGTAACTTGGTTTATTATTATTCCATTGGATTTATTGCATTTGATACACTTATAGACTTATTTACCCACTCCCTAATGTTTTTCATTTTTCACTAGTACATTAGCCATAATTTCTGACATTTTTTCGACGACGTTGCAATTATTAATCGTTGGACTTCCAAAAAAAATGATTACAAATGTTCATCAAAGTTATTTATTCACATCATCAACAAATATATCCACCAATCATAATTTCAACATACCAACAACCATGTGGCATATGTGGAGATATTTTATTTACGAAACTTTCATCGCAATGACGACGCTAATATCGTTGTTGTGTGTTTGAAGAAAACGGATGCCACATGGAATTTTCAAAGAAAGTTTGATCTACTAAGTGGCCATCAAAATATCGATGTCGTCTACTAGTGATGTGATGATTTGATGTAAAAAATACATCAGATGTATCATCGAAGCATTGATGCAATACCCATTGGAGTTGTGACATTAGGGCATACCAAATCCATTGGAGGTGGGATGATATGGAGGGAACAGTTCATCTAGGGTGAGACAATATAGATGTCCCATTCCATAAAGGGTGTGATGATATGACACATGAATTCTTTCATATGGGTGACATTATTGTGGGAAAATTATGTCGACGGTGCAACGATGGGGCAGGCATAGTCTGTCAGAGTACCATTGGAGCATCGATGCACTATGGGAATTTTTTGTTGGATATTCGATGTTGAGTATGAGTGTTGGAGGTCCAACGGGATTAAAAAAAAAAATGGTGTTGTACACTAAAATTCATGCTTATGATGCATTGGACATAGGTCCCATGATTGGTTTGGAGGAACATGCATTTTTTATACATGTCTTGTTGTATAACATTTTAAGTGCTTGATTCCACCACTAAATTTTTTCCCTTATGGCATATGGAGCTTGTGACACACCCATATCAACAACCCCAAAAAAATAATTTTCTTTGTGTTATGATTTAAGTTCGTACCCACTACCTGGGAACCTCTAAATTATCCCTCTTAGGATGATTTCAAATTTCTGATACCGATTAATTAATAATGAAGCATGAAATAGATACAATAAAACCACATGTATTAATAAATATTCATGCTACACTACAAAAGAAATGAACAATATTCCATGCACAACAATAGTCAGCAAGAAGACACATTAACAATACATATTTTAGAGTTAGTAATTAATACACAGTGGAAATAATATATGAGCAGAGATGAACATGATAGAGAGCACTTATATTTATCAAAATCAATCACCAATTGGCTGCATACCAAGGAAATTCCACCCAAACTTAGGCATTTGTGTTTCAAGTTTCAACAACAGGTCAACCCCAAGCTAGGGCTATGAATCCAAAATGATGGGTCTGAGTCTGACACTCATTTTCCCAAACCAATCAACAATCAATCTCTCACAAGTTTCTCAAACACATAGAAAATCCAGTTACCATATATCTTCCCCCTTCACTGCCATGTAGTCCCTCAGGTTGTCCACCTCTTTCTAATACTCCGGTGCTTATGGTCAAGAAATATCAATGATGGAAACTCTTAGTATTTTCAGTTGTGGAAAGTTCTCTCTCAACTTCCATTATTCTCATTCCCATAGGAATCCATTCCCTGCTGGAATAATCAATAACTAATTACAACCAACCAACCATGGCTACTCTCCTTCAACAATTTGTTTTCCCTTCCCCATGCATAACCAAGAATGAGAAGAGGAGTGAATTAGAGAGGAACAACTCCAAACACGAATTATTCAATAAGAATGAATGGCCAACCCCAAGACAATCAAGAAAAAATATTAAATATCCAAATAATAATGTGTGCTTCCCCCAAGAAGCTCATGTAACACCCTCTTACTCTCCAAATTTCCAAGGTGGGTAAAATAAAAATACTTTAAAAAATGTAAAGGCTCATCCCCCGAATTTCCCCCCTCTCTTGTGGAATCATATCCCCTTGTAACTCTTGTCCTTTTCCATCTAGCAACAAATGATGTATTTTATTATTAATAATGATCAATGTATTACATTTCCTAGGCACTTTGGGTATTTCAATTGTTTAGGAACTTTGTCCTTTCATTGAATAAACAAAATACATTAATAATTGAGGGACCCAAAACTGGGGTATTACATTCCCCTCCCCCTTATTTTTGTGATATACAAAACATATATCAAATTTTAAAATTATTCAAAAAGTTGTGGGTACTTTGCCCACATGGAAGCTTCATGCTCTCAAGCAACATCATCAAGACCATAGTATCTCCAATGAACTTTTACCAGCTCAATGACTTGATTTCATATCAATTTGACTTTTATGTCCAATATGTGCATGTTGTCCCTTGAACAAGTTTTGAGGATTCTTGGTCATGTTTGACTTGATTTTGGGACTTCAACGGGTTGTCGAAGGTGGAGCACAAGACAAAGCAGAGATCGCAGGATCTCGACCCTTTTTGGGATTTGGGATTATGTAACGGGTATGGGCATGTCATCCCATGGGTTCACCCATGCTTAGGCCTATTTTGTATGTATAAATAGATGCTAAGGCGATGTAGTGAGCATGAATGGATGAGTGATAGAGTTGGATCTGTGTGATCAAGAGTTGTAAGTGCTTTGGTGCATACTATGTGAGACTTGCAGAGCTAAGTGCAAGTCATTGTAAGAGACTATAGAAGGCTATGTGCTTTGATCTACTCAGGGAAGGAGGATCTAGTGAGCTGCACATATCTCATGTCCTCTACGGAGTAGGGTTTTTTAGGCTCTGTGCATGTAACCTATTGAAGAATATAATAAAGAAGACAAAGAGTTGGTGGACGTAGCCCCAGGGTGGGGGTGAACCACATACATGTTGTGTTGATTTGATTTGTGCAATGTGTTGATGTGATTATATGTTAATGTTTTTAGTGCTTTAATATAGATGAATGATTTGTTGATGCTTAATGCTTAATAATATGGATGGATGTTATATATGACTTATATACATGTACTTAGTGTTGAATCTGTTAAGATATTATCTGTTTTGTCATGCTAAGTGTTGTTAGATGCTAGATCTGGTTGAATACTACGTTGTGCTATAATTAGGGTTTAACTACGTTGTAGCTAAGAACTGAATATTGATGAATGTTAACTATTGAGTGCCTTGATTAGAATCACAGATATGTTTCCCAACTAAGGTTGTAGACACTGGAGTCCTACAACCACCCCTGCCTCTACCTTGGGTGAGACTTCATCTGCTTCGTAGGTGTTGCCAAAAGGGTCGGTCGTTAGGGTTTTGTTGGTGCATTGTTGTACCGTTGAACCCTGGGTCTGCCCTTGTGTCAACAAATGGTTCCGTTGCCGGGACCTGAAACTGTGATTGCTGGGAACTGAGGAAAAATAATCTTTGTGCAAATATCTTACTTAAAATTGTGAAAGCCCTATGCATAGATCTGTTGCTCTAGGGCGCAATATTCTACTTGATTTGTGAAGCTCTGTTCTAAAGAAATAAGTTCGATTTGAAGAAAAGAGGTAATATATGAATTCTTTGTGCTCTGATAAAGGTAAGAATAGTGAAAATTTTTAAGATCTGGAAGCTTTGTTCTCCGTTGAAGATAAGATTAGTGGAAATTTTTGTTTCTAAAGTATGGATCTAGGTATGTTTGATAAGATTTATCCTAGATTGAAAACTAGGGCACTAATAGAAGAAAGAAGATTTGATATGAGTAGATCTGATAACAATAATGAAAGATATGTTATACCTATGCATAGAAAGAATGTTTGGACTAATGAATGGATGCAGGACCCTAGAAATAATTTGTTGCAGGTTAGCTACCATGATCATAGCGTGCAGTACAGGAGAGGTTGGGGATCATTTAAAAGAAGGAGAGGATTAACCCTTTGTTACAGTTGCAGAAGACCGAGACATCTGGCTAAGGAATGCCCTAAAAAGAGACCTAGTTTCCTATGTTGGAAAGATATGGACCATGAAGTATTGGATTTCCTTAGAATGATTGCTAAGGTTGAAAGAATGAATATGAACCAATAAAACACTAAGGCAAATACAGAAAGTGAGATTATGATAGAACCCTAGAAAGGATCAGAGAAAGTATTACTATAGATGCAAGGAACCCTGAATGACCATCGACATGTCAACTTATCAGAGATCGTCAAAGAAAAAGAATGCATTGAAGCAAGGTTAGGATACTTTGACATTGACTGTGTTCTCTATGAGGAAACATAGGTGAATATCATGACCGAAAGAACTTGGGAAATTCTAGGAAAGCCTGCTATGACTCCTTCATTGGGAGGAATAGGATTATTCAGAGAAAAGTTGATAACCCTATGTGGAAGACTTACCTATATATCCATGAGTGTCAATGGAACTTCGACAGAGGAATAATTTGAAGTTGTTAAATTTATTGAGAACGATGCTCCATTCACTATGTTATTAGGAAAACCATGGATTGAAAAAAATCAGTCCAGGAGGAAAGAAGAAGAAGCCTTAGAGAAAAAAAAGAAAGAGTTAAAATATTTCATGACTAGGAGGATTGCAGGGATGATTTTAAGGATGGAAAATTATTTTAAAATGTAGAAACCTTGGCGAATCTTACTAATCCTTCATATGCCAACTATAAAATGTTTGGTGATATTTTTGTAAAAATATTCAAATTTCTAAGGATTTTATAT
>ML796769.1:20661-48041 GCA_009831015.1 Picea engelmannii | reverse complement strand
AGAGAACCAAACACAGAGATGACCTAGCCAATGCGAAGTTGATACCAACCATATTGTCGTATTACATCCCACCTCTAGTCAGGGTAGTGAGTCGAGATAGTGTGCCAAGAGAATTCGCATACACCATGGTTACGGAAAACCTCCCAAAGGGGATACACGTAGTTCGCACACAGCAGGATAAGATCGCAACGTTGAATTTCAGTGACTTCAACCTCAAAGATCGCAAAAAATACAGTATGCTTGCCCCATATAAATACCTGACCAGGACGAAGGGGAAGAAATCAAAGATAATCCCTCAGTCGTGGACGATGAACCTTCTGCAGTCCACTTTGTTAAACGTCATGAAAATTGCACATTTCGAACGACACCAAGAAGTCAATGCCTATGTCAAGTTATTACTTTCATGTTACCATGGCAGCTACTTATGGCTAAACCGTCATATCACATTCAACCTGACGTTGATCCATAGGATCACAATCTTGAGTATGCAAGGACCCAATCCACAGGAGTTATATCTAAGAAAATCCATAGATCCTGCACTAGCACAAAATATCAAGGATACATATGGCGATGTTGAAAAGAGAACACGAGGCTATAGGGTAGCCTCCATCCAAAATGGCATAGCATGCATCATCTATCAGTTAATTGTAGGAAATCTAGTAAGGAAAAATAGACCTTCGTAGGTTACATGATTTTTTGTTGACCTCACGGGAAAATGCATAGAAGGTTTACAAATGACCTGGGTGAAGTACCTGGTGAATCAGCTGGAGCTAGACTACCATGAAGCATAGGATTAGGGTTGCGATTTCCACTTCAGTTGGCTCCTGATCCTTATCACCTTTGTTTCCTGGGATATGCTAGAAGGTGAGAACTTCCTGGATATTATACCGTTCAAGACACTTGCTGCGAAGTTCACTACCCTTTGGTACTCAAGTGATATGAACAAACAGTGGAAATTGAACATTGTTTTTCACACCTACTATGTTCAGCTGAAGAGAGCCATAGAATCATAACCTTGCATGACTTCGAACACCTTACATATATTCCGACCTCTGATGAAGTTCTGTGCAGATCGACACTTCATCTACCTTACAACATGAGCCGATGAACATAAGGAGAAGTTGTAGTCATACTACAAGCTCATGGAAGAGGATCTTGAGGAGATCACTAAGGATTGGTCAACAGACCACCTTATTCCAGCAGACCTTGCAGAGATGTCCGACCCTAATAGCCCAGAAACCATGCATGATACACCCAGACCCAACAAAATGAAGAATACCGAAGAAATCGAGAGCCATCGTGACTAATATGAATACCTTTCTTACTACTGATGAATTTGACTTCATCATAGCAGCCCTCAACAATGCTTCATTGGAAATCATGGAGAAACAAGAATCTAAGTAGGAGGAAATGTATGATAGACTTAAGGTCGAGTTCTGAGGGGTAAAACAAGCCCTTCAGTCTATCCACAAAGTGTCCACTACGCCCCTGTCATCGGAAGAACAAAAGTTGGGGGATGAGCCAACCCAACTCCATCAATTAGCTGATGCGGTCGAAGCTCGTCTTCATCACACACAAGAAGAAGCAAAAAAGATACCTAGACCTTGAAGAAAGTACAAGGAGACATTTTAGAACAGTGCAGAATTTAAGAACAGGAGAAGGTTTCTCTCTAGGCCAAGTTTGAAGTGGAGAAAGAAAATATGCAGCAAGAGAAAGAACAGTTTCTCGCAGAGAAGCTCGAAATAAAAGAAGCAGTAAACAAAGCCCTCCACTCTGTGATATGATTATAGCTATAGGCTGAAGACTGAGTCACACATCAAGTAGAGTAGCTCATAGAATATGTGCGGCTCGCTAGATCTACTTAGGGAAGAAGGATCTAGCGAGCTGCACATATCTCATGTCCTTTGTGAAGTAGGATTTTTGAGGCTCTATGCATGTAACCTATTGAAGAAGCTAATAAATAAGACAAAGAGTTGGTGGACGTAGCCCCAGGGTGGGGGTGAACCACATACATGTTGTGTTGCTTTGCTTTGCTTTGTGCAATGTGTTGATGTGCTTATATGTTAATGTTCTTAGTTCTTTAATATAGATGAATGATTTGTTGATTCTTAATGCTTAATAATATGGATGGATGTTATATATGACTTATATACATGTTCTTAGTGTTGAATCTATTAAGATATCATCTGTTTTGTCATGCTAAGTGTTGTTAGATGCTAGATCTGGTTGAATACTGTGTTGTGTTGTAATTAGGGTTTAACTGTGTTGTAACTAAGAATTGAATGTTAACTGTTGAGTTCCTTGATTAGAATCACATATATGTGTCCCAGCTAAGGTTACAGACACTGGAGTCCTACAACCACCCCTGCCTCTACCTTGGGTGAGACTTCATCTTCTTCATAGGTGTTGCCGAAAGGGCCGGTAGTTAGAGTTTTGTTGATGTGTTTTTGTAGTGTTGAACCCTAGGTCTGCCCTATGCCAATAGTGCATGGGTTGGACTTGAAAGACTCCCTTTGTTTCCACCTTAATGAAATTCCAATCAATAACATGGTTAGGATCATGCACATAATGTTTTTAGCAAAGAGACATGAAACACATTATGCACATTCATGGAAGCAGACAATGGAAGCACGTATGCAACTTTCCATATTCTGTGCAATATCTCAACTGGACCACATAATCGGGATGGTATCTTTGTACAACTTTCCAACTTCAATGAGCTCTTTTTGGGCTTCACTTTCAAAATCACATGCTCTCGCACTTTAAATTCTCTAGTTGTCATGTTATTATCTGCATAACTCTTCTCTCTATCTTGTGCTTCCTTCAAATTGTGTTTAATTTTAACCATTTGGTCTTCCATATCCTTGAGAAACTCTGGCCTAAGAACTACTCTGTCTACTAGGTTGTTCCAAATCACTGGAGTATTGAATTTTCTACCATACAAAGGTTCAAATGGATTAATCGTCAATGAAGCTTGATACCCATTATTATAGACAAACCCAACCAAATGCAAGTAATCTTCCCACTTAGATGGCTTATCCATCACATACATTCTTAACATGTCTTCAATTACTTGGTTGACTCTCTCTGTCTTCCCATTTGATTGTGGATGGTATGTTGTGCTAAAGTTCATATTTGTACCAGATCCTTTAAATAATCCCCTCTAGAAATTTGAAGTAAACTTTGTATCTTTGTATGAGCCAATTTCCTTAGGTATTCCATGCAACCTAGCAATATCCCTCATGTACATTTTTGCAATATTAATTGTTGTATGAGTCATTTGTACAGGCATAAAATGTGCAAACATTGTCAACTTATCCATAACTACCATTATTGAATCATGTTTCCTTGTTGTCCTAGACAACTTAGTGATAAAATCGATGGTTACCACTTCCCATTTCTTCTCTGGAATTGGTAATGGTTGTATCAAACCCGCTAGGTGTCTATGATTATCCTTCACTTTCTAACATTTCATACATATTAAAATGTAATCAACAACATCCTTCTTCATCTCAGGCCAAAAGAATTGGCTTATTACTGCTGCAGTTGTCTTTTGGTAACCGCGATGTCCAACATATGAAACATTATGAATTTCTTTTAATACCAAATTCCCAAGTTCTCTAGAAATAGGAACATAAATTATATTCTTATGCATAAGGAATCCATCCTCTTTAATATCATACCCTTTGAGTTTCTGATGTACATTCTCCTTTTGTAAACTCTCTTTTTCTTCTAGGTAATTTTGGTCTGTAACAACAACAATTAAAACTTTGTTATTTAAATATGACTGATGCATACTAATGGATGTGGCATGCATGAGATGTACTCTTCTACTAAGTGCATCAACAAATTTATTTTCTTTTCGTTTGATATGATTGATATCAAATTCATACTCACTTAAAAATTCTATCCATATGGTCTTCCTGGCATTCAAAGTTGGTTTCTCAAAAAGATATTTCAGACCACTATGGTCTGTCGTTAATTGAAATTTTTTTCCCATGCGATAATGCCTCCACATATTTAATGCATGAACTATGGTATAAATCTCCAAATCATATGTGGCATAATTCATCTCATGTTATTTAAGGTTTCTGGACTCATAACTAATGACATGTCCATTTTGAGTGAGGAATCCCCCAAGTCTTTCCTTGCATGCATCTATACAAACCACATAATTCTCATTTGGGCCAACAATATTTAAAATAGGTTCACTGTAAGTAATTCCTTTAAGAAATTAAAATTGTCTTCACATTTTGTTGTCCATTCACATTTATTTCCCTTCTTTTGTAAATACGTGATGGGATGATAAATCTTAGAGAACCCTTCTATAAACCTTCTGTAGTATCCAACTAATCACATAAAATATATGAATTCTAAAACATTCCTGGGTTTTGGTCATCCTCTAATGGATTCAATCTTCCATGGATCCACTGTTATTCCTTGTTCTAAAATAATGTTCCCAAAATAATGGATCAGTTCTTGGTAAAAAGAAAACTTTTTAAGCTTGGCATAAAGATGATGTTCCCTCATCACTTGCAATACCAACCTCAAGTGGTGTTCTTGTTCTTCTTCTAACTTAGAATAGATAAGTATGTCATCCAGAAACAAAATCAAAAAATTATCCAAATAATTTTTGAAAATGTCATTCATTGAGCACATAAAGATAGATGGTGCATTGGTCAGTCCAAATGGAATAGGTGACTACGATCAATGCAGAGGTAGAAAATTTCCTCAACGATGGCTTCATTTACCAAACTCCCTTAACCGAGTGGGTGTCCAACCCCATGCTTGCTGACAAAAAATAGTGGACCATTCGAGTATGCATGGATTTCCATGATCTAAATAATGCTTGTTCAAAGGAAAACTATCTAACTCCCTTCATTAATCATATCATTGATGAGTGTGTCAAGATTTAGATATTCTCATTCATGGATGGTTTTTTCGATTATAACCATATCCAAATACGACCTGAGGATCAACATAATACTAGGTTCATTTGTCCTTGGGGCACCTTCACTTATCGAAAAATGTATTTTGACCTTAAAAAATATGGGGCCACATTCCAACAAGTTATGTCATATGATTTTCATGACTTCAAGAACATTTTCAAAGCGTACCTTGATTATTTGGTCCGACACTCTCGCAAGAGGGAAGATCATCCCGCACAACTTCAACTAGTGTTTGATAGATGTTGTTACTATAGGATTAGTTTAAATCCTCATAAATTCATCTTTTGAGTCGTATCCAGGAGATTGTTTGGTTTCATCATATCAAACAAGGGGATCATGGTTGATCCACTCAAGGTCGAGGAAATATTTCAATTTCCTCCCCCACATAATTTGTGCTAGTTACATATCTTTCAAGGAAAGGCTACATTCTGGTGACAATTTACTGCTAACAATTTTGAGGTGAAGACCTATTATATGTGGGCACATGTTGGCATAGGGGCAGACCCAGGTTTCAATGCTTCAACAGTGCACCAACAAAACCCTAACTATCAACCCTTTCGATAAAACCTGGGAAGCAGATGAAGTCTCACCCGAGGTAGAGGTAGGGGGGTTGCAGTACTTAGGTGTCTACAACCAAACTGGGACACAGATCTGTGATTATAACACTTAACAAAACACTTAGCCAACAATATGAATTAGATTATGGTTCTCATTCACATCGCAGATTAAACCTTATTATAGATCATCGCAGTAACAATCCAGATTAAGCACATCGAATCATTTAACACATAACATTAGCTCAGATCTAGCATTCATTCACACTATTGAAATTAAGCTACAACATCATATGCATTACTTATACATAAAAAAAATAGAACTAAGGAAATAACCACATAAACAACATCGCACAAAGCACATCAAGACACGGGATATATGTGGTTCACCCCAGTGTGGGACTACTTCCACCAACTTCTTCTTCTTCTTTATTATCCTTTAATATTCTTACATTCATCTGCTCCTATGCACAAATCCACAAAGCCCAAATCCGTAGAAGACAAGAGATCTGTGAGATGCACACCAGATCCTCCTTCCCAAAACTAGGTCAAGGCACATAGCCAACTCCTACATAGTCTGTTCTCACAGAGAAACTTACAAAACACTTGCACTTAGCTCTGCAATCCTTAACATATTCTTTGGACAAAGCCAACTAGTCATGCACTAAGCCAATCCCCTCTCTTTACATCACTTAGCTACTTATTTATACAATTAAAAAAAGGACTAATAATGGGTAAACCCATGGGACGACATCCCAAAACCCTAATAAAAAAAACCTAATGAACCCCTTGTTGGGTCCACAAAACAAGTGATATCCCATGATCTCTTCTTCGCCTGGGTGCTCCATATTCAACCAACCTGTCGAATTCCCAAAAGTGGTCAACCACGACCAATGTTTCCTCAAAATTTGGTCGAGGGCCAATAGGCCCCCAACACTCAGCTATGACTTGTCTCGAGTCACTCAGATCTAGGCAAGGCTGCTTCAAATGCATCGAGCTTAGCTCAAGTTGCCTCGACTTGCTACTTCACTAGAGTTTCCTGCTCAGTGAACTCTTGAATCACTTTCTCGGTAACAGGCCCTTCTAGGCATTACTCCACTGTTGCAACCACCTGATCCAACTATGAGCCTTGTCCTTCAATCTCTTCAAAAAGCATGCAATCTTTGTCCTTCACCGGCTGGATTCTTTGTGTAGCTTCCATAACTCTACTCTGGATGGAAGCAACCTGCTGATAGAACGTGAGTTGTTCCTGTGATATTTTCATCCTCTTGATTAAAGTGAGTAGTTTCATCTATTCTTTCATGGTGGATGCTTGTTGTTGTGCCTTCTCAAGTTGTTCTTCCAATTTCCTCAGCTTCATATCTTCTGTGAGGCATTCGTAGGTTTGCGCACTACGATCACTTAATTGTTTACATTCTAAGGCGAGTGCCTTGATCCTTCCAACTGTTCTCTTGGCTACTTTTTCCCTATGATCGTGCACTTCTTGCGGAGTGCTCAACACTTCTTGGAGATCTAACTCTATTACTCTTTCTTGAATTTGTTGAATGGCCTCAGTGATCTTCCCCATTTGAATCTTAGTTGACTCTTCTCCCTCCTGTGCCAAGCCCGACACAGAGTGAAGTGCTTTAGTTACCACCTCTTTAACCACAATCTACTCAACAAGTAGTTGGTCTTTTTATTTATGGATCTTCTCTTTCTCTTCCTTGAACATCACCCTAATTTCATCTTTTTCCTTTCGTGCAACTCGAAGTTTCTCTAAGGCCTACTCCTTTTCTTGCTTCAAGGCTTTTGTATCCTTCTCCTTCTCTTGTTGGACTCGATTAATTCAATCCTTTCTTGCATCTTCTAGCCTTCATAATTGGGCGAACTCATCCCCCAATTCTCCACTTTCCAATGAAGAAGGTGCAATTGATACTATGTGTCTCGAATAGATATATTTTTGTATGTCTTTGAGCTCCTTCCCTATTCTTTCATACAATGTTTCTTGCTTTTCTCCATGTATCTTCAAGATATCCTCTAAAGCATCCTCCACTATTTTGATGATGATAACGACATCGTCCATTGTGAGCACATTCTTCAACTAAGGCTTATTGGCTCGGGTCTTCTTCCTTGCCGAGGGTTTCTACGGAATAACCTTCCTTTTCTTCGATGTTTTGGCCTATGTAAGGGGATCCTTCGGTGGTGTAACTTCACCTTTGTCTTTATTTTCTCCTTCTTCCCCTTATTCTTCTAGATTCACTTTGTCTCCTCCTCCTCCTCCTATGGGTGATTCAAACCTACTTTCCTCTGAGGCGTTGTCCTCCTCATTAGTTTCTATGTTCTACACTTCCTCTTTTTTCTTCTTTTTCTTCGTGCATGCTTGTCCATCATGTTCGACCCAGGTGACCAATGGACTTCCTATGATGTCGGGGTCAGATATTTCTGCAACGTCAATCGGTACAAGGAACTCTATTGAACACTCTTTGGTGATCTCCTCCATATCCCAGTTGGTCAGTTTATAGTATGATTGTAGCTCCTCCTTGCTTTCATCCCTATGTGCAGTGATATAGATAAAGTGTCGATCTGCATGGAACTTTGCTAGCGGTTTGTACTGGTGCAATGTATTCGGGGTCATTCATGGAAATGCCTCAATTGCGCACTTCATATGCTAGTAGTAGGCATGGAAGACAATGTTCGACTTCCACTGCTTCGACATATCATTTGCGTACCATAAGGTGGAGAACCTTGCATCCAACGGCTTCGATGGATCAGCCTTTGGGAATGTCTCTCCTTCCAACATATGCCAAGTGACAAAGGCGATCAATACCAGTAACCAACTGAAATGGAATTCGTAGCCCTGATCCTGCACTTCACGGCAATCCTTCTCGAGCTCATTGATGAGGTAGCTTGCCTAGATCATTTTCATTCCTTCTATGCACTTCCTTACGAGGTCTACTACGAATCTAGTGACCTACGTTGAATGAGCTTACCATCTATAAGCTGACAAGCTAGGCGCATTGCACCATCCTAGATGGAGGCTACCTTGTATCCTCGCTTTCCCTTTTCTGCATCGCCATGGTATTCCTTTATGTGTTGTGCCATGGATTGATCTGCAACCTTCCCTGGGTAAAATTGTTGAGAGTCTGGTCCTTGCATGCTTAGTCCTATGATGAGGTGGATCAGTGATGGATCTAGAGTGACATGATTGTCAAGCCAAAGATAGACTTTGTGATAGCACAAAAAGAGGAGTTTAATGCAAGCGTTAACCTCCTGTTGTTGGCCAAAGTGAGGGATATTGATCACGTGAGGAAGCTTCTTTATCCATGTCTAGAAGACTATGCATGACTTCTTCCCAGTCGTCTTCATCAAATACCTATGCGGCGTGAGCATCACATAGTTTTTTCGGTCTCTGATGTTGAAGTCGTTTTTCTTCAAGGCTAGGATGTGTCCTAGCTGGGGTCCAACTATTTGTATCCCCTTCAGAATGTACGCACTGATCAACGTGTATTCATAGTCATGTGGTATACTATTGCAGTTCACCATGCTAGACAAAGGTGGTATGCATTCAGGCAAGGCCGATGGGATCTTCTTCGCATTAGCCAGATCGTCGCATTGTTTGCTTCGCTTCTCAGTAGTGTGGCTAGAACGTTGTCTAGTCGACGGGGATGCTTGCAGGCCCCCAGTCGAAGACACCTATATTCCTATAGACATGACTCTCTCAGCCATGAGGTCTATAAGAATATCTTCCACCGACTTCTCTAACGTGCTTGGTTCACCAGACATTCACACTTGTAAAAAAATAAATCGGGTAGGAGAACGGACAAGTGAGGTAATCAAATGGATGGCAAGGTATAGAAATTACAATGCGATAAAATGGATTCTTTGGTAGCTTGGATATCACGGGTTGCAAAAAGTGGTCCCGACACAGCATTTGTCGAGTTAAATAAACAACATCGTAATGGATTCCTCCAACAGGCAGGAATGCCTCAATCAATACGAATTAGTCTGTTATGGCACGGTCTCAACATCCAATGACGGTCTTTCTGTCAATAACTACATTTCTATCCATTCTAGATCATTATTCTAATGGTTGGGGTGCCTCCAATGGTCATATCGCTTCACTGTAGAGAAGTCCCATTCTGCGTGGTTCTGCTATTCCGACGAGGTTCAAGTTCTGCAGATCTTCCTCCTGTGAAGTCTTTTCTGGAACTTGATGTATTTTTTCTAACTTGGATTTATTCATACTGAAATTCCTTGCCTTATTTCCTATGATATGAGTCTCTAGATTCCCCTTTCCAATCTTATTCTTATCTTCTCTTAGCATTGTAACTTCACATTGTTGATGTTCTTTCAAAAGGGTCAAAGGAAATACCTTGTTTTGTATTAACTCCAAGGTAGGTATTCTTCTTTCTTGCATGGGTAGGTCCTTCAAGCCTTTTTGCGTTCTTTCAACCTAGACAACTAGTTCTCTTGCATTCTATTTCTTCAACTTATCCTCTTGTTCTTCTATTAGTCGCTCTATTTTTCTGGTTATGAGGTCCCTCAGTTCTTGATTTTTCTGTTTTGTAGCTTCCTCCTTTGTTTTCCTTATGATCTGATCTTTCTCGATCCAAGTATTTCCTAATAAAAGGGGGAAAGGGGAATTGTTCTCAACAAACCTAATAACTTCAAAGTCCTCTTTTGTTGATGTTTCATAAGAAATCATAGGTATATTATTAACTCTTCCACGTAGGTTTATCATTTTTCCTTTAAACAAGCCTATCCTTCCCAACGATGGTATCATAGAAGGTTTTCCAAAAATTTCCCAAGTTCTTTCTGGCATAATATTCACATGTGTTTCTTCATATAATACATAGTCTATGTCGAAGTCTTCTATTATTGTGACTATGCATTGTTTTTCGTTAAAGATCTCTGGTAAAATGATGTCTTTGTGATCATCCATTACTTATTTTAACTGTATTAACATAGTCTCTGATTCTTTTTTGTATGATTCTCTAACATATCCTTAGTCTTTTGACCTTCTTTATAGTTTTCTAGTCTCATGTTCATATTTTCAACTTTAGCAATCATTCTTGGGAAATACTCAACCTTATGACCAATAGCTTTACAACAAATAAAAATAGGACCTATACCAAGGCATTTCTTAGCAAGATGTCCCTGTCTTCTGCAATTATAACACAATGTCAATATTCTCTTTATTTTAAATGATAACCAACCTCTCTTTTACTGTGCACTGGATTCACAGTGCTAGACCTACAATCTGCAAAAAATCTTTCTTGGTTCCTGCATCCACTTATTAGTCCAAAATTTCTTTCTATGTATAGGAATAACATATTTTTCTCTATTTATATCAGGTTTATTTAGATCAACTCTTTCTTCTAACCGTGCCCTAGTTTTCAAACTAGGACAAAATATATCAAACATACCTAGATTCATACTTTCGAAGAAAAAATTTGCACTTATCTTACCTTTACTAGAGCAAAAAGATTTAAGATCTTACCTCTTTTCTTTAGATCCGGTTCATTTCTTAGCACAGAGTTTCACAAGTCAGTAGAATAATGTGCACTACAACAACAGATCTACACACATAGCTTTCTCTTTTCTTTAATTCCCAGCAATCATAGTTTCAGGTCTCAGCAATAGAACCATTTGTTGGCACAGGGAAAGACCCAGGGTGCAATGCTTCAACAATGCACCAACAAAAACCTAACTATCGGCTCTTTCAACAACACTTGTGAAGTAGATGAAGTCTCACCCAAGGTAGAGGCAGGGGGGGTTGCATGACTCAGGTGTTTACAACCAATATGGGACACAGATCTATGATTATAACACTTAACATAACACTTATCCAACAATATTCATTATATTATGGTTCTCATTCACATCGCATATTAACCCTTATTACATATCAGCGCAGTAACAATCCATATTAAGCACATATAATCATTTAGCACATAGCATTAGCTCATATCTAGCATTCATTCACACTATTAATCATTAATATACAACATCATAAGCATTCATTATACATAACAACAACAACACTAATAAATAACCACATAAACAACATCGCACAAAGCACATCAAGACACATGATATACACGATTCACCCTAGTGTGGGACTATGTCCACCAACTTCTTTTTCTTCTTTATTAGTCTTCAATCTTCTCACATTCATCTTCTCTTGTGCACAAAGCCACACAACCCAACTCCGTAGAGGACATGAGATCTGGGAGTTGCACACCAGATCCTCCTTCCCAAAACTAGGTCAAGGCACAAAGCCAACTCCTACATAGTCTGTTCGCACAAAGAAACTTACAAAACACTTGCACTTAGCTTTGAAAGCGTTAACATATTCTTTGCACAAATCCAACTAGTCAGGCACTAATCCAATCCCCTCTCTTTACATCACTTAGCTACTTATTTATACAATTACAAAAAGGCCTAATCATGGGTAAACCCATGGGCCAACATCCCAAAACCCTAATACAAAAACCCTAATGAACCCCTTGTTGGGTCCATAAAACAAGTGATATCTTGAGATCTACGTTTCACCTAGGCGCTCCTTATTCGACCAGCCTATCGAAGTCCAAAAAGTGGTCAACCACGACCAATGTTTCCTCAAAACTTGGTTAAGGGCCAACAACACCTCTCAATGACATATGGTAGTGAAGAACTATTATAGCATACATGTGGCAGTGAGGTGGACATATACCTAGGAAACACATGGTAGTGGCATGGACCTACCCCTCGGTGACACATGGATGGATATTGATGACTAGACAGTGACTTGGTATGATTATTGGGTGATGATGTGGTGATCAAAATATACTTTGTGCACAAGCTACTTAGAATTCAATGGCTCTCTCTAATTCATTCACAAATAACAAAAAGATGAAATTTATTTATAAATAAGTCATGAGAACCCTCCCACAATGCAGGTGGGATAAAGAAAGTCAAATTTTCAAGTCAAAGGCCCAGATTTCACAAGGACAGATCAATGGTGGTTGAGTCTCCATATTCCATAGATCATAACTTTTGATCCCAACATCTTATTTGAGAAAATGATAGATCTTTGAGAAGGTAAAGAGATGAATAACAAATTAAAAGTGGTTTAAATAGATTAAATATTAGTTATCAGGCCCTAAACATTAAATTACATTTGGAGCTATTTTTGGGCTTGGAAACAAGTTATTTTTGGAAAATCAATTATTTAAAGAAATTTATAAACTTCTAAGGTGGGTCCGAGATGATGGCATGAATACCAAAGATCATATTTACTAAAGGGATCAATTCATTGCACTAAAATGGAAATAACTAACCGAAAAGTGGTTTCTAGAAGGTGAAGAAGAGATTACAAAATACAAAAGGAGGCAAATTCAAGAGGTTTGTAGTGGGCTATTAGAGATATTTCTATAGAGTTATTATAGTTGGAAGCAAGTTTTGACCTTTCCAAAGTTTTGAGAATCATTCTTCTTGACTTTCTCCTTCATATTGTTTTCTTCTCAACTCTCTCAATATTCTTCCATACACTCCCCATGACATTTTAGGACCAGAGGAGCAAAATATCTTCTTGTAAAAAGTAGATGTAGTTTATTTAAGTTTATGTAATTGTCATTGAAATCTTGTTGAGGTTGTTTCAACCCTCTTGTTCAGACATTTTTAAGCTTATTTCATTTGGGATGTTACTATTAATTTCTCCCACAAAGAACTATTTTGGTGCATTACATTAGTGATTTTTCAGACTTTGAGTCTAAGGCATGAGATTTCAAATGTATTGTCCATAAAAATATTTTTTGAGTTGTGATGAATTGATCATCTAAAGTTCTTTGATGACCTTCTATAACACACCCACGGTGGGGCATAAAAAAAAATCATTTTTCCTTAACTCTCTTTGGTTCCCTCTTCTTCAATTACAAGTTCTTCCAAATACATGAGCTCTTTCCTGGCCCCTTTGAAGGGTTTGGGAAACAGGTGTTATCTCTCCATGCTAGCCCCTTCCTTCATATGACTTCAGGCTATGACCATAGGCCTAACCAAAGGGCACTTCGTGACTTTGCGATTTCGCATGTCGGGTATTTTCATGTGAACCAACCCTAACTCTCCCGACCCATGAACTCCCGAACTCCGAGCTAGAGCCTAGTGCATGCTAGCTCCTCCCTTAACCTTAATCAATGTGAACCCTCACTATGACCTGGGGCCAAGATTCTGAGTGCTTCGTGACTTCGCATGTTAGGTAATCGCACGTGAGCCAACCCCGACTCTCTGACTCCATAACTCTTGCTCGCATCCGATCGACGGTCCAGAATCCCCATGATACAATGATTCTGCTCTTTTCTTCGCGTATCGAGACTTTATGTCTTGAGAAGTTGGAAGACCACTCACCTCCCTTCTACCGATTATTGATTCTATGCTCGCCTCATATCGATGGTCCATGACTTTCCTTGATCCAATGGCTCAGATCAACTCACGAGTTCTCACTTAGTGAGTCCTCACAACTCTACCTTTGACTTCCCCGAGTTACGAGTCAGATAAATGCTAATCTCTTGCCACATGTCCTTCCCAACACCGATGGCTAGGATCAAATCCACTCTTGTCCTTCCCAACACCAAAATCTAGGATCAACTCCACTCTTCCCCTTGCAAATCTTCTGAAGCTCAAGTTCTCAATCTCCTGGGTCTGCTGCCATCTATCAACTCTAATGATGGGAGGCTCTAATGACTTTGAAACTTGTCTCATGCACTTTCCTTGGGATCCAATGACTGTTGGTCCACGCACTCAAATATAAAATCTCGGATCCTTTCTCATGAATCGAAAGTTCATGTTTCACAACTTTGGAAAACAACCTCCTCTGTTTTCCAGACTCCCAAGTTATGATTTCCCCAAGTCTCTTTCTCAACGAAAGGCTTCAATGGTTCGATCTTTCCTTAGATCGACAGATCACTATTTCTCCTGATCTTTTGAGTGTTGAATGACTCTCAGCCCTTATACTCCTCACAATTTTACTGGATCCAATGGCACAGGGTTATCGACGCTTCTCCCTCCACATATTTCTACCATCTGTCAATGCTTTCAATGACTCTTTGTCCAATAACTTAGCGTCGCCCCTTCTAAACTTTTGATTTCCACGAGGTGAATTCAACCCTCGCTCCTCCTTTGAGTTATTTCAAGCCTCTATCCTTCCTAATCTTTCACCTTCTTCTCGACTTGGAAGATATAATATGTTTAGAAGGTCTTGACCTTTGATTTACTTCCTCCAAGCCCTGATATATGGGTCTCGACTTCCGTTTTCCCTCTTGAGCTAACGAACTTGAAACAAGTTTGCCACTTAGACCTCATATGTGCTTCTGAAAAGTGCTTGTCTCTTTTGAGCTTGGTCCTTAGGGAATTTCGAATTCCCACATACTCCTTATGTAAATATGCTCACATCAGATCGACAGTCCATGACCTTCATCAATCCAACGGTCCAAATCACATCACAACTTTTGGTTTCATAATTTTAGTGGCGCCAATGTGAAATTCTATCGATGTGTGAAATCTAATCTCGCCAATGTGATGGTCAAGGAGGGTCCTGATAGATCCATAGATCCACGGTCCATGTTATTTCATGTCTTTAGATTTTGGAAGACTTGGTCATGCTAACATGCAAATCTCTCGATGTGATAACTTGTGAATATTGAAGTAGTCGAGGCATTAACGACTTCTCTCCTTCTTCAAATCCAGTAGTCGTGATAGACCTTGGATCCTTCCAAACGAGTCTCATCCATTCATCTTCCAAATGAGAGGGTATTCCCTTTAGAAACTTGAATCTCACTATCCTTCTTGAGCTTCATTAGTTATGAAGGATTTAAGAGATATGTGCTCTTTCTCCTGGACTCAACACATAGAAGGGTATTCTCCACACCTCTTGCACTCCTTCATAAAGCCTAGAACTTAAGTGGTTCTCGGTCTCTGCTTTCCTCGCAGAGAGCTGGTGCATATCTGCACCACCTCTCCTGAGCTTAAAAAACTCTATCCTCCAAGGAACTCAGAATGACTAGGAGAGTCGACATGCCTACATGAAACTGTACCTAAGATCGACAAACTCACAGTTCATGGCTCTAGATTAGGCCACCATAGGACGCAAGAATTTACGAGTACAAATCATGTCTGACCCATATAATTTCTTACTTGCCTAATTATACAACCAAGAATAAATAGAAGGGATACAATATATCCATTAAGCAATCATACACATTCCTGAAAACATTCATAGTATATCCAATTCATACACAGTTACATCTCAATTACACAGGGTCAGAGAATACTTATCTATTATAGGTTGTCACCAACTAACTAACTGTGGGTGTTCATCCTTCCACCCGACCATAGGCTTAGGGGAATTCAATATTAGCACTCTAGCCACCCTCGTGCCAAGCCATGATATCACAAGGGAACTCTCATGGTTCTCAAGGATTCTTTCTCTATTTGAGATTCTGCTTGGATTCTTTTCTCTGCAAACTTTTAGATATTTTTCTCTTTGTTATGGCCCTGGGTGAGGTTTATCAGATGCTCACTCAGCATCAAGATCTTGACCTTTTGTTCATCATTCACTGGAGAGCTCTACAAATTCTCCTTACTGATTTTTATTGTATCTTTTCCCTAGGATGGTTTTCGACCCATCCCTTTCCTTCTGTCAGAAGGGAACTCGGGTCAACTTGGTCTGCCATACCCAATGGTACTTCGGGTTGACATTTTGCAGTTAGACCATGCTCCCATTCATGGGAGTGGCTGATAATTCAACCACTGGTCCTTTCTTCATTAATTGATTTCTCTCCTTGGGATCTGAAGGATATTTATTATCCCCATCAAGGGAAATTTGGGGTTATTTGATATAATGAACCCTCTCTTATAGTTTTCACATTCTTTCCTCTAGTGATATCATGGCCAGTACTTCCAAGGCTTCACCCCCACGGTAAGTTATTAACAACTCAAACAATAATACATTTACACTGTCCACATGACTTAGCATGGTAATATTATTTTATGATCAATTACAATATGGGGGAAACAGGGTGTTACAATTCCCTCCCCCTTAAAGGAACAACGTCCTCAGTGTTCTTTCTCAAAAGCACCTGTCATGCCTTTCTCATTCCATTGTTTCAGAAATATTGATATTTATTTCTTGGTCAGGTCCTTTTTCAGACCCTTAATATTCATCACCTACTTTCAATAATTCTTGGACATCAAGCACATTATTCATAGTCTCATGCAAAAATATTGCATAAAATTTCTAGGAAAATTTCATAATCTTAGCACAATAATTATCTGCGCAATTTGTGGATATGTATCCACATGGTTATTTTGTTATCCAGGGTCATTCTTTTTCCTTGACATACCCATTGGGTGCATGATCCCCATCAATAGTTTACAATAACTATCAAGGTTTCAACTTCCTTGCGGTCACTCACCCTCCAGGCCCAGTCTCAGGCATCCCCTTCTCTACTATACAGTCCCTCAGGTGACCCATCTTGCCTTGTCAAGGTTTTCTCGCATAGGAGTAACTACCCATTATGTGCATGATCCAAATATTTTACAAGAACTATCATGGTCTCCTCTTCCTTATGGTCACTCACACTCCAAGCCCAGGCTCAGGCATCCCCTTCTCTATTATACAGTCCCTCAGGTGATCCATCTTGCCTTGCCAAGGTTTTCTGGCACAAAAAGAATTCCATAGACTCTATCGAGTCTTATAGTTGAGGCACCCCTCAGAATTTCTCTACCGAGGCATCCCTCTGGCTTGTGTTACCTCAACACAACATATTCTCGGTGATCATGGATTACCACGGGGTTCTCATGGCTCAACAGTAGTCATTTTTCATGCTTTTACATCTTGATAGCCTTCCAGCTCAACTAAAGTTAGAGATGAAGGTTACTCTCCTTCTCTCGATACTGTAATATATAGGGACAAAGATTACTCTCCTTCTCTCAGTACCATAATCGATAGGGATGAGGGTTACTCTCCTTCTCCTGGCATAAAAATAGTTAGGGTCGAAGGTTACTCTCCTTCTCTTGACTCAATCATAGATAGGGACAAAGGTTTCTCTCCTTCTCTCGAGTCAGTCTCTATTTCATGCGATCGGATTATACTATTTCTCACAGTTCTCCCTTGAACCAGAGAGATCAATTTCTCATCTCCGCACTTCTTCGCCAATCTTTCCCTTTCAGGTATACAAAAATTCATGAGACATCATAAATTTTTAAATTCAAAATTTTATTGTAAATCTGTCACCTACAGATTTCCAATTCCACATTTCATTTCCATATTTGTTTTGCATAGGAACCAGATTCATAATTATGGGACTTTCCTTCCCATAGCAGTTTGGCTCAACAGAAAATTTGTCTTCCTTATGGGCTTACAACGCTGCCATATACAAGACCTCTTTGCTTCCTGCACTTTCAACTTCAATCATCCAAACAAATTTTTATCTTTTCCATGCACATACATTTTTATTGCACCTTTACAATGTCATCACAAACAATTTCAGAATTGTGCATACTAACAATGAAGTTCACTTTCTCAAAAAGGAAATAACATTCCTTTCAGTTTGGCTTAGTAGGAAATTGGTCTTCCTTATGGGCTTACAATATCTCCATATACAAGACCCATTTCCTCCCTACAATTCATTCTTTACATAGCCAAACAAATTGTTAGTCTCTCATGCATCCATGTATATATATATATATTCAAAACCATGCATACTAACAATTCATGACATCTATATAAACATAAAAAAGGGAATCCCATTCCTTTCCTATGCCTCATTTCAACATACAAAACCTTTTAAGATGAAATTCAACATTTCAAAGGATTTTAACAAATGTGCCAATTATTCATGGCCACATTCATACCCAATGCACTCTAGCATTGTTTTCAATTTCTTCACACTTTATGACCGTTTCTTAGCCATGGTGTGTTGGAATTTAACCAACCTTTTCCTCTTATGGTTTATTCATTTTCTTTCATTCTTACAGTAGGACCATACTACCTGCTATAGGCCGATCACAATCCCAAATCAGTACACATGAACTCAAAAGTTTCATAGGAATGACTTGGTTAATGCATTCATGACATATCAGTTCATGAATTCTTCCAAGGGTTACAAACAATGTTCACTACCATAGGTTCATACCTCCATCATTCAGGTTCTCCTTCCTAAATCATACCTTACTTGGGTACCCAAGGCATACAACTTCCTTTCAAAAGTTCATGCATAACATTAAGACAATAAAATATTTCAGAAGGGGTTCTTGCCAAATCCCTTCATACCTTGTGCCACATAGGCACGGATATATTTATATCGGTTCTTGGTTGCTAGCACCCTGTTTTTGATTTTTACCACGAATATATTTATACCAGTTCTTGGTTGCTAGCACCCTCTTTTTGATTTTTACCTCATCAACAGTGCTTTATGGGGACTTTTACAGCCCTGTCAACAATCTTTCAACCACAACCTTTTCCTGGTCATCCTCTGCTTGAGGTTGGCCATCATTGACAACTACCTTCCTCAACAGCTCCAGTTCCTTTATATACATAGCATTCATCATCATAGTAACAATTACATTAGTTGTAATATTAAACCAAATCCATGTATCATAACATTTGAATTCATAAAACATCTTCAAAATGTCCTAGCATATCTTTATTCATTCATCACATTATCCCCAAATTTTTCCACAAGTGCAACACAAACATATTTCGATTGTATCTTCAGCAACACAATCCTTATCAAAATGGTGTCAGAACCATTTTACTTTCATTAGCGTACCATCTTTCTCATCCAAGAGAAAACATAATACTTAGCAAGGAAAGAATTGATGACTCCCCTTATTCCAACTATTTCTACACCGCCTGGGACTTTTTAGCCTAGTCGAGTTATCTCTAAGGCTTCACTTCCTTTTCTTAATCATGGCTTCAACCAAGGATATTCAGTTAAACGTACTCATTTATTCATTTGATCATACTCAGGGGGTTTAATTTCCTTTTACCAACTATACTAGTTTCCACAACTACTCTTTTAATTCTACGACTTTGTTAAACAATTTAGGGTTCTTAGGGTAATGAAAGTGTTCCTCCTTTTCTCCCCCTTGATATCTACTTCTTATTTTGATCTTTCTTCTCTTTTATTGAGCATCCCTAGGTTAGGATCATCCTAACTCTTAGGATACATTAGCATGCTTTAATAGAAAAATCTTTTTCCCATAATGAATCATGAACCTGTGCATCATGCACATTACCATCTGGTTATCAAAATGGTCAATATTCATTTATTAGTCTTCTATTCATTACATGATGTATTTCAAAATGTAATCTAGGATTCTGGTAATATATATATATATATATATATATATATATATATATATATATATATATATATATATATATATATATATATAATATTGTGGCTCACTGCTTAATTCTCAACATTCATTAAGGTTGTGACCTTGTTTTCCTGACACAGTCTTCACACAGTTCCTCCACAGGGAACTCCTTCAACATGAAACTTACTTATTGCATATCCATCACTATTTGTGATGGCCTCAACCTTAGGTTAGCTTCAACATTTTACCAAATATCCCATAAGGAATATAAACATACATCTTTGTCATGTACCCAAATTATGTATCCATACATATTCTAGTTTTTGTTAATTTACATCTATGATGTACTTAACCATATTCATAATCCTAAGCCTTCATGTAGTTGTCATAGGGATATCTCACAACCCACATGCATATTTAATTTTGAGATCAGTCAACTCAGGATTCTTTGCAATCCTTCTCATGTGATTCTCAAAGGCATAAGCATTTGCCTCTTATTATGATGACAGAGTAGATTTGCTCATTCACCCTTTTATCTAATTATATTAGTATTCCCTAAGGGAATGGAATACATTCCCCTCGGGCTATTATTTGGAACAAAAATTTCATGACTCTTCTGAATGGAGTCATCCATGCATCCATAGTATTCATTTAATTTGGAAAAGATGAATTCTTTCTTTATATTTCACTCATCAGGGCAACCATATCATGCATATAACTATACGCTTACATCATACATGTGCATCACTTGCACGTTTAATATTATTCATGCCTAGCTGGTATTAATATCAAGCTTCATATTAAGAAGCTCCATAATGCATTAAACCCATGCACTCAAGCATAATTAAACACATCTAAGTATTCATCATGCTAGCTTATTGCTTGCACCTTTTTCCATATCATTCACACACATAGACATATCAGGCTTCGAAATCCTCCTCCCAGGGATCTTCCAATCATTATTGTGACAAACCTCATCAGGATACTCAACAATGATATTCCCTCTCAGTTGAGGGCTTGCATCCACATTATTCGTTTAAGTATGTACACACATAGACATAGGTGCATCTCTTGCACCCCTTTTACATTGATATTTTAGTTTCAATATTAGTGTTCTTTAGTGAGAGGTTATAGTCATTCATATGAATAGTGTCACAGTCATAATTCATATGGATGTTTCCCTCTCTTTATGTGAACAACCAACAAGGGTCACTATTTGGGAATTAGCAATAGTCCCAAAGGACTCCCCTTTATCTTGCATAAATAGATTATCCTTGTTGTCATCTTTAACCATTATAGGTCAAGTAATCTGACTCTACATATTTTAATCAGTCCTCTGGTCATGGGGAGTTATATACTCATAGTTTAGTATTTTAGTAATGTAGTAATTATAACTACTAAGGATCCTAACAGTCCTTACCAGATTTCCTTAATCATGAAGGAATTATTCATGAGGATTTTAATCCTTACATAATCATCCATCTCAATTGCAAGAGACTCTACCTTCTTTAGTAGGTAGACATTGTCACACTATAATAGAAAAACTCAGTTCATGTCCCTTGTATGGCTCGTGTAGCTTCATAACATAATTTCTTCCACCTCTTTCATTCACATTTAGGTCTTATCAGTAATATTGATCATCATATCCCTACTCCTATAATAGTAGTTATCACTTTAACAAAGGGACAATATAATTCCTTTGTTGGAATTTAGTAGGAATTCCCAAATCACAATTTCATTCTGTAGTCCTTCTTCTTAAGGAGTTAATGCAGATGATAAACCTTCTTCCAAAGGTAGAATTATCTTTCAACAGGAATCATGTTAACCTTAGTGAACATAGTCTCATGATTTTTCTTTGGCCCACCCAGACCTATGTCTGAATCATGCCCTACTAGATAGGGTAGGGTAGTACACTCTCTCCCTTAAATGTTTCTAATAAAGAAAAGAACCTGACTCTTTCATGAGCCCAAGCAGGCCAAGTGTTGTAACCATGCTCTGATACCAATTTGTAACACACCCACAACATGGCATAAAAAAAATTCACTTTTCCTTAACTCTCTCTAGGTTCCCTCTTCTTTAATTGCGGATTCTTCCAAATCTGGGAGCTCTTTCCTAGCCCCTTTGAAGGGTTTTGGAAATAGGTGCTAGCTCTCCATGCTATCCCCTTCCTTTATATGACCTCAGGATATGACCATAGGCCTAACCAAAGTGTTCTTTGCAACTTCATGATTTTGCATGTTGGGTATTTTTATGTGAGTCAACCTTGACTCTCATGAGTCATGAACTCTAGAACTCTGAGCTAGAGCCTAGTGCAAATTGTATCCTTCCTTAACCTTAATCAATGTGACCCCTCTCTATGACCTGAGGCAAATATTCTGAGTGCTTCACAACTTCACATGTTGGGTAATCGTGCATGAGCCAACCCTGACTCTCTGACTCCCAAAATCTCGCTCACGCCTGATCGATGGTCTACAATCCCCACAATCCAATGGTTATGCTCTTTTCTTCTCATATTGGAACTTCACGTCTCGATAAGTTGGAAGACATCTCACCTCCCTTCTCTTGATTCCTGATTCTATGCTTGCCTCAGATCAATGGTCCATATCTTTCCTTGATCTAACGACTCAGATCAACTCACGCATTCGCACTTCACGAATCCTCAAAAATATGAATTTGACTTCCTCGAGTTGCGAGTCAGTGAAATTTTTATCTCTCGCCATGTGTCCTTCCCAAAAATGAAAGCTAGGATCAAATCCACTCATGTCCTTCCCATCATCGACGGCTAGGATCAACTCCACTCTTCCCCTTGAAAATCTTCTGAAGTTTGAGTTCTCGAACTCCTGGATCTGCTGCGACCTGTAAACTCTAACGATGGACGGTTCCTATGACTTCGGAACTCATCTCGTGCACTTTCCTTGGGATCCAATGGTTGTTGGCCCACACACTCAGTTCTAACAACTCATAACCTTTCTCGTGAATCAGAAGTTCATGTTTTGTGACTTTGGAAAACAAGCTTCTCCGTTCTCCAGACTCCAGAGTTCTGATTTCCCGAAGTCTCTTTCCCAATGAAAGGAATCAATGATTTGATATTTACTTAGATCAACGGCTCACTATCTCTCATGAGATTTAGAGTGTTGAATAATTATTGTCCCTTATCCTCCAAGAATTTTTAATGGATCCAACGACACACGGCTATTGACGCTTCTCCCTCTAGGGATTTCTACCGTTCATCCAGGATTTCAATAACTCTTTGCCCAATAACTTGGCGTCACCCCTTCTGAACTTTCGATTTCCAGAGGTGACCTCAACCCTCACTCCTCCTTTGAGGTCTTGCAGGCCTCTATCCTTCCTGATCTTTCCCCTTCTTCCTGAATTGGAAGCTATCAGATGTTTCAAAGGTCTCAACCTTCGATTTACTTCGTACGAGCCCTGATGTATGGGTCTCAACTTCCTATTTCCTTTTTGAGCTTATGAAATTGAAACAAGTTCGCCTCTTGGACCTCATCTGCACTTCTGAAAAGTGCTTATCTCTTCTGAACTTGGTCCTTAGGTAATTTTGAATTCCCATGTACTCCTTGCGTTAATCTGCTCACATTGGATCGATGGTCCATGACCTTCCTCGATCCAACGGTCCATATCACATCGCAACTTCTAGTTTCAGAAGTTTAGTCAGGCCAATGTGCGATTCTCCCAATGTGTGAAGTCTGATCTCTCCAATCCGATGGCCAAGGAGGGTCCCGATAAATCCATAGATCCACGGTCTAGGTTATTTCATGTCTTTGGATTTCAGAAGACTTGGTCACCCTAACATGTGAATCTCCCAATGTGCGAACTTGTGAAGACTAAAGTAATTGAGGCGTTAATGCCTTCTCTCCTTCTTCAAATCCAGCAGTCATGACAGACCTTCGATCCACTGGAACGAGTCTCATCTGTTCATCTTCCAAATGAGAGGGTATTCCCTTTCGATACCTGAATCTCTCTATCCTTCCTGAGCTTTGTTAGTTATGAAGGATTTAAGAGCATTGCGTTATTTCTCCTGCACTCAGCACATAGAAGGGTCTTTGGGACACCTCTTTCACTCCTTCATAAAGTCTGGAACTTAAGTGGTTCTTTGTCTCTGCTTGCCTCACAGAGAGTTGGTGCATATTTGCACTACCTCTCCTAAGCTTAACAAACTCTATCCTCCAAGGGAATCATAACGACTAGGAGGGTCGAAATGCATACATGAAATTGTACCTAAGATCGATGAACTCACATTTTATATCTCTAGATTAGGCCACTATAGGATGCAAGCATTCACGAGTACAAATCATGTATGAACCATGAAATTTCTTACTTGCCTAATTATACAACCAAGTAGAAATAAAAGGGATATAGTATATCCATTAAGTAATCATGCACATTCCTGAAAACATTCACAGTATATCCAATTCATACACAGTTACATCTCAATTACATAGGGTAGGAGAATACTTATCTATTACAGGTTAACACCAACTAACTGACTTTGGGTTTTCGTCCTTCCACCTGACCATAGGCTCAGAGGTATTCATTCTTACCACTCTAGCCACCACTGTGCCAAGCCATGATATCACTAGAAAACTCTCACTGTTCCCAAAAAATCTTTCTTTGTTTCATCTTCTGCTCAGATTCTGTTCTCTGCAAACTTTCAGAGATGTTTCTCTCTTTTATGGCCCTGGGCAAGATTTATCATATGCCCACTTGGCATCAATATCACGACCTTCTGTTCATCATCCACTGGAGAAATCTGTGCATTCTACTTACTGGTTTTTATTGTATATTTTCCCCAGGATGGTTCTCGACCCATCCTGTTACTTCTGTCAGAAGGGAACTCGAGACATCTTGGTCTATCATACCTAGTGGTACTTCGGGTTGACATTCTGCATTTATACCATGCTCCCATTCATTGGAGTGGTTGATAATTCAACCATTGGTCCTTTCTTCATTAACTTCTTCCTCTCCTTGGGATCTGAAGGAGATTTATTATCCCCATCAAGGGAAATTTGGTGTTATTTGATATAATGAACCCTTTCTTATATTTTTCACATTCTTTCCTCTAGTGATATCATGGCCAGTACTTTCAAGGCTTCACCCCCACAGTTAGTTATTAGAAACTCAAACAATAATGCATTTACACTGTCTGCATGACTTAGCATTGTAATCTTATTTTATGATTAATTACAATATGGGGGAAACAAGGTGTTACAATTCCCCCCCCCCCCTTAAAGGAACACTTTCCTCGGTGTTCTTTCTAAAAAACACTTGTCATGCCTTTATCATTCCATTGTTTCAAAAATATTGATCTTTCTTTCTTGATCATGTCCTTTTTTAGACCCTTAATCTTCATCACCTGCTTTCAATAATTCTTAGAGATCAAGCACATTAATCATAGTCTCATGTGAAAACACTGCAAAAAAATTCTAGGAAAATTTCATAATCTTATCACAATAATTATCTACGCAGTTTGTGGATTTGTATCCACATGGTTGTTTTGTTATCCAGGATCATTGTTTTTCCTTGACATACCCATTGGGTGCATGATCCCCATCAATATTTTACAATAACTATCAAGGTTTCATCTTCCTTGTGGTCACTTACCCTCCAAGCCCATGCTCAGGCATCCCCTTCTATGTTATACAGTCCCTCGGGTGACCCATCTTGCCTTGCCAAGGTTTTCTCACACAGGAAGAACTATCCATCCTGTACATGATCCCAATAGTTTACAAGAACTATCATGGTATCCTATTCCTTACGTTCACTCACCCTCCAATCCTAGGCTCATGCATCCCCTTCTCTGTTATACAGTCCCTCAAGTGATCCATCTTGCCTTGCCAAGGTTTTCTCGCATAGAAATAATTCCATAGACTCTATTGAGTCTTACAGTCGAGGCATCCCTCAAAATGTCTCTACTGAGGCATCCCTCTAGCTTGTGTTACCTCAACAAAAGATATTCTAGGATATCATGGCTTACCACAGGGTTCTCATGGCTCAATAGTAGCCATTTTTCATGCTTTTACAGCTTGACATCCTTCCGGCTCAACTAAAGTTAGGGATGAAGGTTACTCTCCTTCTCCTGGTACCGTAATAGATAGGGAAGAAGGTTACTCTCCTTCTCCCAGTACCATAATAGATAGGGACTAAGGTTACTCTCCTTCTCTTGGCACATAAATAGTTAGGGTCGAAGGTTACTCTCCTTCTCCCGACTCAATCATAGATAAGGATGGAGGTTACTCTCCTTCTCCCAAGTCAGTCTCTATTTCATGCAATTGGATTATACTCTTTCTCAAATTTCTTCCTTGAACCCGAGAGCTCAATTTCTCGTCTCTACACTTCTTCACAGATGTTTCCCTTTCAGGTATACATAAATTCATGAGACATCAAAAATGTTTAAATTCAAAATTTTATTGTAAATCTATCACCTACAGATTTCCAATTCCACATTTTATTTCCATATTTGTTCCACATAGGAACCATATTCATGATTATGGGAATTCCCTTCCCATAGCAGTTTGTCTCAGCAGGAAATTGTTCTTCCTTATGGGCTTATAACGCTACCATATATAATACCTCTTTGCTTCTTTCACTTTCAACTTCAATCAACCAAACAAATTGTTGAATTTTCCATGCACATACATTTTTATTGCACCTTTACAACGTCATCACAAATAATTTCAGAATTGTGCATACTAATAATCAAATTCACTTTCTCAAAAGGGAAACACCATTCCTTGCAATTTGGCTCAGTAGGGAATTGGTCTTCCTTATGGGATTATAATATCGCCATATCCAAGACCCATTTCCTCCCTGCAATTCATTCTTTACACAGCCAAACAAATTGTTAGTCTCTCATGCATCCATGTATATATATCTATATTCAAAACCATGCATATTAATAGTTCATCACATATATATAAACATAAAAAAGGGAATCAAATTCCTTGCCTATGCCTCATTTCAACATACCAAACCTTTCAAGATGAAATTCAACATTTCAAAGGATTTTAACAAATGTGCCAATTATTCATGGCCACATCCATACCCAATGCACTCTAGAATTGTTTTCAAGTTCATCACACTTTATGACCAGTTCTTGGCCCATGGTGTGTTGGAATTTAACCAACATTTTACTCATATGGTTTATTCATTTTCTTTCGTTCTTATAGTAGGACCATACTTCCTGCTATAGGCTGATCATGATCCCATATCAGTACACATGAACTCAAAAGTTTCACAGGAATTCCTTTAAGCATTCATTTATTTGTCAATGCATTCATGACATATTAGTTCATGAATTCTTCCAAGGGTTACAAATAGTGTTTACTACCAGAGGTTCATACATCCATCATTCAGGTTCTCCTTCCTGAATCATACCTTACTTGGGTACCTTATTAGTATTATGTTCATTACATAGACGTAGATGCATCTCTTGCACCCCTTTTACATTGATATTTTAGTTTCAATATTAGTGTTCTTTAGTGAGAGGTTACGGTCATTCATATGACTAGTCTTACAGTCA
>ML796768.1:200060-216111 GCA_009831015.1 Picea engelmannii | reverse complement strand
GATGCTAAATGATGGGAGGAATGATGGAAAGAATGATCGGAAATGAACTAAGTCCAAACAACATGTATGAATGTCCCCAACTTGACATGTGTCATGTTGGGAGCTACTTTGGCCCACTTGTCCCCATCCTTAGAACTTAGGATAAAATAATTATCAATACTTTATGTTTTAAGAAATATTAATATAGTATTCCTTTTTGGCTTAAGCTCCCTAGCTTAGCCCCTTTTCCTTAACTTTTAGCCCCCACCCTTTCCCTAACTAGTGGAGTTTAGTCCCCCATACTCTTTTATCGTGGTCGCTCTGTGCGCAATGATGCATTTTATATTAATGTTGAGACATATACAAAATTAGGCACACTAACCTTTAACATCTAGGATTTCCGGCCTAATAATCACAAAACTGGCTCACCAGCCTATAAAACACAACATATACACAAAGGCTCCTTGGACTCAAAATCACGCGCACTTAAGTTGTTGCGCGCGGTATCCTGGAATGTGCACACTTCCTCATTTTAATGTGCAGTACATGCACGCACTATACCATGAAAGGTGCATACAAAAATGATATCAAACAACTCACTAGCTTAAGTAAATTTTCATTTACATTACGATTGGGTTCGGCCTAGGGATATTACAATCACCTCCCCTTATTTATGCACTATCCTTAATGCATTATGTACTCATACACAAAAAAATTTCAAAAATCCTCAAAACGATGCGGGTATTCTACCCGCATTGCATCCTCATGCTCCCAAGTAGCGTCCTCAGGACCGTACCAGGTCCATTGGACCTTTACAATCCCTATGGCTCGATTCTGGAGCTGTTTGATTTTTCGGTCCAGAATGCGTAACATATGCACTTGGAAAGCGCCTTCTTGCTCCACCTAGATCACATTCCAATCAATAACATGATTAGCATCAGGTATATGTTTCTTGAGAAATGATACATGGAATACATTATGAATAGACATAGATGCAGACAATGCAATCATATAAGCCACTAGACCAATCCTCTCTAGGATTTAAAATGGCCCACAATAGCGAGCTGCCAACTTTGAACAATTTCCCAACCTCAGGGAACTTCTGTTGGCTTTCACTTTCAAAAATACATGGTCTCCCACTTTAAATTCCCTGTGAGTTATGCCCTTATCAGCCTAGATTTTTTGCCTATCTTGGGCAGCCTTTAAATTTTGCTTTATTTTTATCATTTGCTTCTCCATTTCCCTGAGCAAATCTGGCCCAACCACTGCTCTATCTTCTGGGTTATCCCAGCTTACTGGTGTGTTGCACTTTCTGCCATAAAGTGCCTCAAATGGGCTCATATTTAGAGATGTTTGGTACCCATTTCTATAAACAAACTCTACCAAGTGTAGGTAGTCTTCCCATTTTGATGGTTTATCCATCACATACATCCTCAACATATCTTCATTCACTTGATTCACCCTCTCTATTTGTCCATCTGATTCTATATACTCTTAGGTTCTCTTTGGTATCTTTGTTCTGATACCATATTGTAACATCCCCGGCCACCCACGCAAAGGCATGCTACACGAGAGAACGCTTTTGTTCTCTCTGCGGAACATACTGTAACATACCCATCATCCAACTGAGCTATGCCACATAAATTTTTCGAACTACATGCAATTAAAACATATACACACAGAACTATTGCAGAACTTTATATATAAAAACATAAACATACAAATGCATTTTTTAATTGCACGGATTCATACTGAAATAACAGTAAACACATACATGCAACATATACAGGCAAAACCCATAACTATAAAGACAATTATAACCACACATAGGATAAACCCACAAAAATAAACACGTAAATAATAATACAACATGTAAATTTATCACACAGTTGACACTTATCTTGGTAAGAATATCACCAATTGCGTGCAAACCTTCAACGAACCTCCCAGCCTTAGACCACACCGCTCATCACTCTTAGCAGTGGGTCACCCTCGAGATGGGACTAAACTCCACTCGTGTAAAGGGATTCCTAACCAAGCTAACGACTCATAGACAACATGAAAGACTCTGTCACAGGTGCCCACTCAAACTAATAGCCTACGGTCCCTCATTCCCCACATGCCTGTCCCACCCCAGGAAATGTGCCCCTTCTTTGCTCAACAGTCCTTCGGCTGCCCCACTTCCTTTAAGGGCTTCAACAACAGGCCAGACATGAAGTCTCAAAGCCCTATAGATGCAGTTTAGCACCTTCAGGAAATCAATTCCCAACAATTCTCTCACCCAGAGAGGAATTTATCATGGGCCTGACAACCCGCCTTTTCAATATCCCACAGGGTTGACAACCCGCTTCTTCAGTCCAACTCCCAAGCTAACCAACTACACCAACAAGTATGGCTATGGGTACAAGTTCAGGTACAATGACATGAAGGTACGGAGGATAACTCAATGAGTGTGTGAATGCTCATGGATGATTGACTGAATGCTAAATGATGGGAGGAATGATGGAAAGAATGATCGGAAATGAACTAAGTCCAAACAATATGTATGCATGTCCCCAACTTGACACTTGTCATGTTGGGAGCTACTTTGGCCCACTTGTCCCCATCCTTAGAACTTAGGATAAAATAATTATCCATACTTTATGTTTTAAGAAATATTAATATAATATTCCTTTTTGGCTTAAGCTCCCTAGCTTAGCCCATTTTCCTTAACTTTTATCCCACACCCTTTCCCTAACTAGTGGAGTTTAGTCCCCCATACTCTTTTATCGTGGTCGGTCTGCGCGCATCGATGTATTTTATATTAATGCCGAGACATATACAAAAGTAGGCGCATTGGCCTTTAACATCTAGGCTCTCTAGCTTAATAATCACAAAACTGGCTCACCAACCTATAAAACACAACATATACACAAAAGCTCCCTGGCCTCAAAATCGCGCACACTTAAGTTGTTGTGTGCGATATCCTAGAATGTGCACACTTCCTCATTTTACTGTGCAGTACATGCGCACACTATGCCATGAAAGGTGCATACAAAAATGATATGAAACAACTCACCAACTTAAGTACATTTTCATTTACATTACGATTGGGTTCGACCTAGTAGGAATCTGAATAATTGCAGGAAAAGTAAACCTGTAAGCTTGTTCTTGTTTTAAATGAAATTAAAATTTAGATTCTGGATGTTCATAGATTTAAGTACGAAGGTAGATAAAATAGAATTTGACTGCAAATTGAAAGTTGAGTCTGTCAGTATTTATGGAATTGGCATATGGACACACAGTCTGGTGATGACTTGTAGATGAGTGAGGAGAACAAATAAAGGGATTTGAATAATCTTGTAGTGTTGTTTGTATTTCCTTAAAACTGCATGAAGATCGTGTTGGATTTGGACAAGCGAAGATGTTGTTGGTAGCAAGAGTCGAACCAACATTGTAGGTGGCTTCAAAATCACATCGATTTTTCTCCTCCAAGATTTTGCATCGACTATTAGGGAGGTAACCCTTATCACTCTTGTTCATTACAAAAATGGAAGCTTGTTCTTCTCCATTCAAAAGTGAGGGGATCCAGCTATGCTCTCCATGCTTTACAACTCCCTCTAAGAATGGGTAGTTGCCTAAAGACTGACTAATCAATAGTATTTTTAGGTTAGGAGGTGGGCATGGTAGTAAGCAGTGCCACACCAATAAGGAGATGTCATGTGTCTTTTGTGGGGCCAGTGTACCTTTTTCGCTTTCAGAGTTTGGGGACTTAGTTGCCCTAATTTATGATCCATGAATTGGCACAATTTAAAAAAAATTGTAACAGTGTTATGATCCTTTTAACGCTTTTGATTTTTAATTGTATGCATACCTTCCTAAGTGAGCCAATTGCTTCATGGATAAGCCGACCTTAAGAAAACCAAACGGTTTAGAAGCAATGACATTGGATAATATGGGTTTAATCCTAACCACAATAATCTTTGCAATAATTTTGTAGAGACAATTGCACAAGGCAATCAGACAAAAGTCATCAAAGGAATTGGGATAGTCGACTTTAAGGATTACTGCTATAATTGTTCCATTAATATTTCTCGACATTTTATCTATCTATCGCACTTATTCCACTACCTAAAGGAGGTCGCCCTTGAGGAGATAAAACAAGTATTCAAAGAATTTTGTAGTCTATCCATCTGACCTTGGGCTCTTATCCCATTTTAAAGAGGAGATGATAACAAGTAATTCAACTTTGGTGACCTCACTGAATAGAGAGTGATTATCCTCTTTCTCAATCAGTCTTTGGAAATAAGAGATTAGTGTAAGCATTTCCCCCATTTTCACTTGCTCTGGCTCCTTGAATGGGGTCTCAAAATGGTTCATTCCCAGGTCTACCAAATCGGAAAAACCTCTGACCTTGTTACCACTTGAGTCATTTAGTTCCCAGATGGTGTTATAATTTTTTCAATGATTGGCATATTTTTTATTTTATTTATTTATTTTGATCCCCAATAGCTATCCATAGAGCCCTTCTCTTAAGTCTCCAATTTTTCTCATGTTCGATTAGAATATTGGATCGAAGAGTTTCTAAAGAAAAACACCTCTCTAGGTCAGATGTAGATGTCAGGACCCCCTAGTTCAAGGCATAAAGATGCTCAAGATCTTGTTCAATATTTCTAAGATCATGATCTGTTGACTTCCTTCATGCCCTAGCCTATATGGCAACTTTATTTTTAACTAGTTGGAGGGTTGATACCAATTGTACACTGGTCGAGGTCTTTGCGTCCTCCTGATAGTGTTTCCAAGTATCATTGACCAAATTACAAAAGTCTTCATCCTTAGACCATGAAGGGTTGTATTTAAAAGGCACTCTAGGTTTCCCCATTATTTTGTCGAATTCGAGAAAGATTGGAAAATGATCTTAGCAATGTACCTTCCAAACCCACAATCGGTAAACACCAAAGGTATGGAGAAGAGCACGATACACAAGAAACCTGTACAGTCGCTTTGAAACTCCTTCCACACCACCTTGATTATTGCTCCAAGTCGAGCATCATCGAATGGGTGCTACATCTACCCATCCCATCACTTCCAATTTCTCATTAAGAAAACTTTCCAACCTTCCTCTCGAGAAAACGACCCCCAAATTTTCTCCCTGCTTAGCATAATGTTTAAGTCCCCTCCAATGATAATACTGTCAGAGCGAAGACATTTATAAGAAAATATCACGTTCCAAAAAGCCTCCTTACCCTCATGATGATGATGATTAACGTCCATTGAGACCAATTAGTTTATCAGACTTTAAGAAGGAAAGAGATTACTTCAATTTCTTTAAAATTATATTTTTGTGCTAAAAAAGCATTGAGGGAAGCGTTCCAAGATCACCATAGTTTGATGACTTAAGAGGTTAGGAAAATCTGTATTGTGGAAAATATTTTTAAATTGGGATCTAATTTGGGAATAGGTAGGACAATCTAAGAGGAAGTTTTTTTCATCTTCAACCCTCTTAGTGTCACAAAGATGGCATATTCTTTCATCCCACGGTGTTTTGGGAATTTTCCAATGCCCAGTTTCACTATGTAGCTTGTGAGAGTTTGTTCTTATTTTAGCAATGTTGATTTTCTTCTTTTCACTTCTAAAAAATGAGAGGTACTTTTGATCTTCTAAATTAGGGTCGACCACCTCCTTGTAGTATCTTAGTTTCCTTTTATCCTCTAATTCTTTATCACACCACACATTGTCCTTAAATTTAGAAGTGATAATATTTGTAATATTATTGGTATTCTGCATGATGGCTTCTTCTTGTATTCCCCAAAGATTTAGCCAAGATTTGACATCTTTATGTCATCCCCGCTTGAGCTGGTGGTGGTTTTGGCTAGAGTTTGAAGCAATTTTTGGAGCCTCTTGTCGTCCATGTTGTTTATCTTGTTCTTGTAAGTTATATATCTAATCATAACAATGCTCTTGATGGGGGAAAAAATTGCTTCTATTAGGAGGATAAGATAGGGTGTATTGCCCTTAATTTTGAGATTATACCTTATAAAATTATTTTGGATTTGTTCTATCTTTCTCTAGGATTCTCTAGAGATACTGCAACCCCAAACTTCACATCCATATAAGATAACCAGAGTGACGAGAGTGTCAAGTTGAGGAAAATGAACAATCAATTTAATTCCTTGTTGTAGAGTTTCGTAAAGAGACAATTTATAAGGGTACAACTTGAAGAAATCCCTTTAATGATCTCCCCAAAGAGTCCATACGAATCCGATCCACAAAATACCCATTCCAGGAACAATTTCACCAATTCACAAATAATTATTCCACTGGGTCCCATGGTTTCTTGAATTATCATAATGTTTGGTTGATTTGTCTCAACAAAACGCTTCAGGGAAAGTTTTTTATCCCTTCCCCCCAAGCCTCTCATGTTTACATACATGATATTCATTTGGAACCCAACATTGGGGTTGTGCTTGCTCTAAGGACCCCTGATATTAATCTGTGTCTACCCTAAAAGATTTATAATTAGCTCATTCTTGTGCATGTTGTAATTCTTAATTACACCCCACTTTATTAGGTCTAGGTAGTTTTGGACCATCAAAACCCAAACCCCCGGAGAGGATATGACTCTATGAGGAGTTTCGAGACCTCAAAAGGTAAGGATCCCCACCTAAAGATGCATATGTGGAAACATGAGAAAGGGGCTTATGAGAACACAAGGCTTGTGAGGAAAAGGATTTAGAATCCTTTGAAAGCTCGATGATATATGGATGACCTACCTCTTCGTAGAAGGGAAATTTGTTGAAACCACTCCCGAAGAGGGAACGGGAATGGGCATCTCCACCTTGGAAGACAAACAGTTCACATATTGATCAGAATCCAGGACATAAGAAGGGTTTTGAGGAGGAGGAGACTTACATGAACCCTGTAGTGGAGTGGATCTCTTTGTCCAGAGATCTTCTAGCTTACTTCACTGAGTTGGCGAAATATCTAGATCGTCCCCAAATCTGTCCCAGAGAGACCGTTTCACCGCTCCTCCCAGGTCACCAACATCCAAAGGAATTTCAATATCACCAACCAAAACATTTGACTGAAGATCTTTTTTTTTTCCAGGTTGGTAACCCTGATTTTGTGTCACTCCATCCCCCTCAAAATGAATTAAAGGATAATTATGCGTGTGCAATGTCCTCAAAGACATATTGGGGCCTGGACCTTTTCCTCCAATAGACCGAACACCATTTCCCAAAAAATTGTTTTCAAATGAGAGCTTGCAGTCTACCATTATGTGCTCGACCTTATGACAACGAGAGCACCTGAATGGAACATTAACATAGTCTAAATATTGAGTATAGGACTGATCACCTACCACCAACTCCATAGACTCAAAAATCCCTTGACGAGGATTCAGATCAACCAAGAATTGTACCACAGGGTGTAGACTATTGTTCTTGTAATTATTGTTAGAGGCTAAAAAATTCCTTAAGACCTCTCCAATGGCCTTCAACCCCTTACTGGTGCAGAACTATACGGGACAATTTATTAGTTTAACCCATGTTGGAGCACTATTAAGGATCTCCTCCCAAGCATCAAATAATGGTTTCCAGGGTTTAGCACTAAGTAAGTGCCTATCCCAGTACTAACGACCCCCAATTTTTTCCAAGCATAGTCTTTGGTGCAAAAGAGAAACCCAATCCAACCTCTAGACAAAAGATGAAGTATCGAGGCATAATCTAGAACATATACCCATTGAGTTTGCATCTACGAATTGAGTGATGCCACTAACACTCTCTTGCTGCAAAACTTCCCTACAAGCACGCGGCCGTCCAAATCAGTGATCTAGCTAACTTATAGATCCTCTCCTACTACCAATGAAACCCCTTCGCCATAAGACTTAACCACCCTCCTACACTCACGACTAACACTCCTCTTCCCAACAAACAAGACACCACCCTGTAACTCCTCAAGGTCCAACTTTCTGCTAATAAACCCTGAAGAACAAAAATTGATTGGGTCAAAACTAGTTTATGTTTCCATAGAGTGAACAAGAGTAAAAAGTTGGTGCGAATATTAAGCACCTTCGACCTCGCCAAACGATCCATAAAATCCACTGATGATTGCTTCTCTTGTACATTCACTCTACCATCCGATTCCTTTATGAAAATCCCCAAGAATATATTCATTCTGATGCGATTTGACAATGTTGGGACACCTTGTCTCGAAGATCCTTCCAGATAAAATTGTTCCCTTGCTTGAGTTGATGCCCTTTGAGTAAGGGTCAACTTGGGGATTCACAAAGATCATATATTCTTAATAGTCCACTAGTTGCAAGGTGTCATCCATGATGCTAAGGCGTACTTTAACCCCCCACGTGTCAACAATAACCTGCCAAAACCCCGAGGGAAATCCTTAGTCTTCAATCTCAACAAATTTCTTTAAAGTTGAAGGACACGAGGGTGAACTTTTATCCACTTATATTGACAAAAAAACATTTTAAGTAAAATTAAATGTATTTTTTATTAAATATTTGAAATTATTATTAACTCATTATATTTATATGCTTTAAAAAATATTAAAAATATTATCCTCATTTTCATTTTAAATGTATCACATCCTAAATTATTAAAAATAAATAAATAGATGAGAATCTGAAATTTTAAAAATATAAATGATATAAAGTATTTTTATTATTTACAAAAAGATAAAAGAAAACAAAGAAACACACCATAATTTTTTTTACTAAATTATTAAAAATATACAATTAAATGAGAATCTAAACTTTTAAAAATAAAAATGATAAAAATTATTTTTATTATTTATAAAAAGATAAAAGAAAACAAAGAAACACACTGTTTAAAAAAACGTATAATACTGTTTTTTCTATTTATTAAAAAATATTGAAATAATGTATAATTATTTGTTTGAATTTAATCATGTTTAAATAAAATGAAAAAAATAATATAAAATATGAGAATATAAATAAATTCAAATATTTAATTTTAAAGATTAATTTAATTAGTTGAATCATGATCCGAATAAGATACGTTATTCCTACAAAGATCTAAATTACAAATTCAAATCCGATAAAATTCCTTACTTACCAACCACAATCTACCGTCCAAATATTCCTTAAATTTACAAACCACCATTACCATTCAAATATGTTAAAGGAAAAGAGAAGGATCCAAGCAGATTTGTTCTTCGTAAAATAAAAAATTGAATGTGACTCTCTTTCCATTCTCAATCCTATGTCACACAAAATAAAGATTCTCATTCCCACGTCACACAAAATAAAGAAATAAAAGTTGAAAAAATAAGCATAATCACCCGATGCTTTGAGTGACACCTTCACCGACGGAATTTGGAAAGGATGGAAGAGGCGCATTATATGGGAAAAGATAAAGAAAAATAAAAATACGGAACGGTGGAAAATGTTAGTGTAGGGTGGAAAAGTAGGTTGTATGGGAAAAGAGAAATAAAAATAAAAATATGGAACGGTGGAAAATGTTAGTGTATGGTGGAAAAGAAAGTAGGTTGAATGATAGAGATGATACAGGCAGAAGCATCAAGTGCTATCAACTTAGTTATTCAGTGATGGAGCGGAAACAGATTTTTAATTTTGGAATACTTTGGATAGGCCTCTAATGGCGATGGGGCGAACTCTTCGAGTGATGTTTGCACTGGTTTAGGCAGGTTTTTTACTTTTTTGTTTCTATCAGTACTTTGAACGTGCTTCTAGGTTTTTTGTGGCGTTTTTTCTGGGTTTTATATCATTGATGGAGGTTTTTGGTGATCTTCCTTGGTAGGAGTGTGAGTTAGTTAATGCTTTTGGTCTTGTTTTTAGTGGAGGAACTGGTCTTCTTTTCTATCTCTGGGAATTGGATAGCCGAGTTCCTTGGAGAGAGCACACTCTGCTACAAGCCAACTGGCGTTGGGGTATTTACTTCATTTATTATTCCATTAACCTCAGCTTATGGTTTCTCTGACACATATCAGTTGCGTATTAACTCGTTTGGGGGGTAGGGTTTAGTGGAGCCCAGGTGGCTGCTCATGGCCTCTACGATGCATCCATATGTCGAGGCAAACATCAACACATTGATGAATGTGGCTGACGAGGAAGTGTGGAAGGCTGAAGGTCTTTTCGACCAAGTGGATTCAATGGTCATACATACTGACACCATTAACACTCTTTCAAAGCAACCCCAACTACCACCACTTTCGCGTTCCTCCCATAGTTCAGATCCTACTTTGTCTTTTGCAGAGTATTTGCGATCTCCTTCTGGGTTTCCACAAGCGTCCGAGAGACATACTGTGACTCAGTCTCTTGAAGCTAGGGATAAGGGTAAGACTATCTATAATCGCTTGAAAGAAGGTGGTAAGGGTGTTAGGACTACTGGTTCTAGTCGCAGACTGTGAAGGGTGAAGAAATCGGTCCATAAGATGGTGCTAGGCTCGGATGTGGGTCTTGTTGAGACCCGCAGCTTGGCGCTTTGTGGGCTAGTGGGTAGACTGTCATACATATATCTGTGTAAAGTTTCTCTACCGGAGTGGGTGGAACTTAACTGGAAGCCTGTGTTAGGTTATACCCCAGAGATTATTTATCTGACCAAGGGGTGGGTCAGATTCATTTGTAATACCCCTGAAGACACTGCGTTGCTGTTAGCTTAGAAATGGGTGATTGGAGGTATCAGTCTAATGATAAAACGATGGCGTTTGGCATTTAACCCAGAAACAAAGTACTTCCAATTTCGACACTTATGGGTCTTACTCCCAGGATTACCTCTACAGTTGTGGAATGCGACCGCCCTGGAAGTGATAGGTAACTCGCTAGGCTACTTCATTTCCCTAGGCGATTCTACTCTAACGGCTCCAAATGGGAAAATGGGGAAAATTTTGGTGGAGATGGACGTCCACGGAGGACTATCTGAACTACTAGAGATTGATTGGAGGGGTCATAGAATAGTCTAGAGGCTGGCCTATCTCAGAATCCCATTCCGCTGTAGCATTTGTCATAATACCGAACATCTGAGAAGTACATGTATGGGTAGAGGGGAAGATGAAGTATCTGAAGACACGACTCTTCATAGGGACTTGGGGGACTTAGAGGATGAAGTGGTTTCAATAGTAGTTGATTACTGGGTTCCCTCGACGGAGTCTACACCCTCGCCGGAACAGGATGTTACTTTCATGGGTAAGTTACTATTATATTGTTCGACACTGTATAATACTTTATCATTATTGGAGAAAGAAGCGCTAAATTCTACTTCAGAGTTAAATTTTCTTCACCCTTCTGTGAATCCGCGCTCGGGGGGTGGTAGTGGGTTACCTGTTTACAAGCCACCAAATTCTCCATCCTCTCCTGCTCCCGACAGTCTGTCGTCGGGGGGTTTGGGTGTTACTGTTAGTAAGTCAATCAGTGCCTGGAGGGATCCACCCATCTCTGTCTCTCATTTAACTAGACCTGACCTTCATGCTGACCAGGTACTTTCACTTTCCATCTCCTCAACATAAGTTCATCAAGGAGTTTCTCCTCTCCTAGATGAGACACAACCGATTCCGGGTTGTCATGAATATGAGGAGGGAGAATCCTCTTTATCTACGGTTCCAGAATCCATGATTCCCTTTCTACGGGACAATAATACTCCGGCTCAATTACCTACCTTCTTTGGGAATGTTGTCATTGATCCATCCAATTTCTCTGGTGATCTTAGCATAGAGGCTCTCCCCTAGACCGAGTCCACGAAGGAATATTCCTGGTCATGAGGGCTTGGGATTGAATATTCTCCGATTAAAATGAGAAGTTCAAGGAAAAAATTACAGTCGTCAACTTCTTCATCTTTTGTCACAAATCCTTCCACTTCCGACAGTGAGGCACTTAGAGCAGTGAAGGCCCTAGCAAGGGATAAGTGATGATTTTTACATCTTTAAATCTTAGAGGGATTGGAGGCTCCTTAAAAGCCGCCTCGTTTCGTCGGGCCTTTGAAATTACACATCCAAATATAGTTTTCTTACAGGAAACATTGGTACATGAACATAAAGCTCGGTCCTATATGCTTACGTTTTGTCCTTCTTGGGTAACTTGTGTAGTGAGTTCGGTAGGTTCATCGGGTGGTCTTCTAGTTTCGTGGCATCCTCATCTTTTTAAATTGGTTCCATTTCTTACTTGTGGCGGGATTTTGTTATCAAGATCGATGATTGCTACTAAAAGGAAGATCAATCTTCTAAATTTCTATGGCCCGTGCCTAGTGCGTAAATTGTTCTAGACGACTCTCGCTAACAGTGGCCCGTTATCATTAAAAATCCTTGTGATTACGGGGGACCTAAACCTTACTATATCAACTGGCGAAGTTTGGGGAGGTTCTGCTGCTTTGGGTCAACTTGCAGGTTTCCTTAACTCACTCTTTCAAACACACAAACTTATTGATGTTCAACTCGAAAAATTAGTCCCGACTTGGTGTTGGAGCCGCCTTTGTTTTTCTAGCCCGTCACAAATTTCATTCTTAATGCTTGAAATCGAAAGATGGTTTTTTGTATTTTTCCCTCTGTGGTTTCAAAATCTTTGAAGCTTTATCACGCAAGCAACGATGATTATTGTACTCTCGAGGCGAGTCCTACATTTTGTAAAAATGTTTCCTCTTTTGATCTACCTCGGGATCTCGTAGGTCGGATGCTATAAATCACGTAGTTCACATGTCTCGAGCTACAAAATGGCGAAATCATTTTAATTTTTCACCCAGGGAAGTAACGAGAGTAAATTTTTCCCTAAACCATGATTACACGTCATCGGGTTTTCGCACCTCGGCATTCACCAAACCCAAAAGTTTATTGTCGTAGCCTCGATAGCCGAAAACACGAAGTCCTTATTTTAGTAACCCGTGTCAATGTTAAAAGTAAAAGCTAAACCATGGTAATGTTCTGTCGGCAATTTTCCACTAGGCGTTTTCTTTTTTAAAAGTTATGTTGTCTAAGCCCCGACTCGCGAAATCACGATAAGGTATGATCATAATTAATTAATCACATAATCTGAGTTTATCTTCCCTTTTAATTAAGTCGTATTATCGCGAACTCGCGGTTTCGCAGCTCGGCATGCAAACTTCCCGGAAACTTACCTTCGAAGCTCCGAGTCGCGATACGGTGAATATAAATAATTACGAAATTAATTAAGCTCCTAATCATAATTACGTTTTTATTAATCAAAATCAATCATCGCAATTTCGAGGGCTAGAGGTTCAAAAGGTTAAAGCAAAATTCCCGATACAACGAGTGGCGAAAGATTAATTAACGTTAGTAAAACCGGATTAATTAAGCTAAATCAATACATATCCCGTGTTTCGATGCTTGCATGATTTACGAGGTAGCCTTATTCCTTCCATACGCCAACTGACATTTCAAACCGCCAAAATTTATGACATTAATGAGGAAATAGAACAAATCGATGAATAAAGATCGGATTTTTATGGCTAAATTTATTTCTAAACATGATTTGACAGACCTGTTCTGAAAGGTACCTAGTTTTCATATATATATAAGAGTTTTTATGCATTATAACAAATTCATTTCTACCTTACACATAGCACATTTTCTCGGTGAGCTGACTTCTGTATGTATACGTATTTTTATCGCAGAAGAGCTAAACTATGATCTCCCGTCATGGCCCCACGAAAAGCATCCAAAGCCAGTGTTGAGGTTTCGGGACAAGGCTCGGACAACGTTGCTGATACTTCACCTCAAAGTGTCGACTCTGTCTCGAACTGGTCTTTCGTTTCCGATGTTCTGCAGTCTGAATTGGTGGATTATTCCGATGATTCCGGCGACAATGAAAAAGATGATATAACCACCAAGTATAAGATTGTCATCCAATCCAGAATGCACAAAGTAGCAGCCAGGCCACGACTACTGCCATATTATGATATGGTCCGATGGAATTAGACCATGTGGACATACCAACCAGAACCATCATGAATGAGCAGAAGGTCACCATCGAGACTTTCAGGCCTGAACATCTGCAAGCCATGTATAAGTTGCCCACATCGTCCGACTTTACATATGGTGCCGAATTCTTAGACGAATTCAAACAGAAGGAATGTGTGCAGTATGATAAAACCATGTCTAGCTTAATAAAAGATTGGGTTTCGTGCTCTGCGAAGTTCAGGGCAGACAATCATGGTATATATTCAATAGATTCTTTAGAACCACAGTACAAGTATGTAGCTATGATGACATGCAGATTATACGGGAGAGAGGACACCTCACATTTCTTTCTTCCATGGGTGCCTCTAATGTTTCTAGTCGCCGAAGGTTTTTCCTTTGACTGGGCGAAGATGCTGTCCGACAGCCTGACCAGTCGGGTCGCAGAGTATCGGGCGCAGAAATAAAGCGGAAAAATTGCTTCATTTTTTATGTCTGCATACATTATGGATGCCGTTTGTTTTGTAACACCATTTCCCTTAATGAGCTGGAGTTGGACTCCAGCAGAGGACGAGCCCATAAATGTCTATCATTCAAAATTATGGGAAAACAAAGCGGCAAATTTTGTATATGAAATCTTCAACTGGGTGATGGTGCCTTTGCATGTCACTATTTTCGGTCACCCGCCACCCAGGATCTCGAACAGTATAGTAACAAATCTGAGCAGCATAGCTGACTGGTATGTAGAAGCCGAATTTTCATATCTCAGAGATTTCGGGGCTTCTGTTCCCCCACATGCATTGCCATTGTTCATTCCCGACAAGATGGCTTGTCGTGAGGTTTCTAGATAAACAATAATCGGTGGTATAAGCAAGGAGCTTAAGGGATACTCAAAGAAGGTATGGCCACCTTTTCCTGTTCATTTAAATTCATATTCTTTATTAGATTCGGGCATGCCAAAGCTGAGGCAACAACCCTGAAAGACCTAAATTTGGTCCTCATTGAATACAAGAAGCATGATCCACAAAGGGTCGTGAGCAATCATTTGGCCAGTTGTGGGCTCAAGAGATTTGAGCACGAGAATTCACCCTCGGATGACATTTTCCGAGGCGCAAGGTCCTATGCCGAGATCCTAGCTCGGATACAAACCTTGGCACCCGAGGAAAGAGCCGATGTTCTGAAGTAACAAGAACATCGACGCAGTTGTCTTCCCGCAGTGTTGCGGGGTGAGAGTCTGAGTACGACGGAGGTGAAACAAAAAGATGCCGAAGGCTCTAAGGATGTGACTCCCGATCAATAAAAACACTAGGGCGAGGGAGAGCAAAATAAGAGTCCGAAAGCAGAGATAAAGACTCCCGACCCGCCGAAGAAGAAGAGTCCGGTTACTACTTCGGGAAAATCAACGAAGCAGATTGGAGAACCTATCACATCAACATAAATGATTTTAGGGGCGAAATTTAGGGGCTTCCAATTTTTTATTGGGCGAATTTTTTTGTATTAAAGTGATTTTTTAAAACTTATATCATTAGCCCATAATTTATTTTAGGGGAAAAATCGTGTACAGGGTTAGCCCTTGTTTTTAGGAGAGATAGAGGAAAAAAATATATATTTCGCCCCTGAAATTTGGAGGGACAAGCTTCCATTAGCCAAATTTCTAGAAGTATGGGAATTTCTGATAGCTTCTTCACCATGCCATTTGGTAAAATCAGGGTTTATGGTTTAATTCGCCCAGATTTTGTGATATGGGCACTGGGTAGCCACATTTTTTCCCTCCCACCTGGTATAAATTGTATGGCATCTGCCTAGGGTTAAAATCATAGCTTTGTTACTTGTCTGGTTCGTTCGTGAGAACTACAGAGTCTACTATCTAGTGACCATCCAGAAAATCTCTAAATCACCAAGGTCCGGTTTACATATATTGAATTTTCGTGTTTATTTCCCCTCGACGGAACGAAAAGAGGGTAAGAGATGCTAGTGGTGGAGCTTCCTGTTCAGAGAAGAATTTGTTATAGTTATTAGCTTAGTGGTCCGTGGAGCCGCCTGTTCAGAGTAGAAGAAACTCGGAAGGTGCCGCGCGAGGCTTTGGCGGTGAATAATTACCAGGGTTTCAACTTTGCAAACGTCTTGATAGGTATTTACTAGTTACCTGGTCTTTCATCTTTAAATTCCTTAAAGATATTTATTTAAATTGTGG
>ML796768.1:175953-199960 GCA_009831015.1 Picea engelmannii | reverse complement strand
ATTTTACAAGATTTTATAATTCAGTGAAATATTCGCCAATATTTTACAAGATTATATAATTGACTAAAATATTCGCCAAAAAATTATATATACATTTTATATTATTGATAAAATAGCCTTCAATTTTTCCTATGTATCATGGGTATTCACCCATTTATTATACATATAAATTTAGGGGGGGTTCTTAAAATCACCCCTGCACATCAGTTACTCCCTTGCAGTCGACTCAGGGAAATATTGATGCATGATGGATCTTCAATGAAGAGTTGAGGCCTATAAGGGTAGAAGAACTCCCTTCGAATGAGTTTTTCTTCGATAAGAAGAGAAAGGCAATGGTGAAGAGGGAATTCTATCAGGAAGGAGAGTCAACGACCAAGAAATACAAAGTTATAACTGATGGAAAAGACAAGAGGAATGAACAATTCACGATAGAAATAGCAGGGACATTAGGAGCATACACCACGACGAATCAATTTTCAGTCGGGGTCTTAAAAAACTAGCTAAAACGAAAGAATCGCCTCATCAAGACCCTGGAAGCTAGATTAGCCACAACAACGGAGACTGCCAAAGACCAGGCGAGTGTAGGTATAGAGCAAGCAAGGTTGGCCGATAAAAATGAGATAGAGCTGCTCAAGATGAAGCTTGAACAAGCGCAACTGGTGGTTCGGGATGGTCAGATGCAAGCGAGCTAGAAAAAAGATTTGATCCAACAGCTACAGGCTAGGGTGGAAATCGACGAAAGCAAAGTGATAGATATCGGGATGTTTCAGTCCCAGATGATGGAGATTCAGAGCAGAGTCTCTGCAGCCCAACAAAATTTACTCGGCAAGGTAGAGGAGATTCGGGACAACTTCTTGCTGGTTAATCAAGTTTTGGAGAATTTAAGTGCTAGAGCAAGGGAAGCTGGAGCAGCACGGGTCGCCTTCCAAGAGGCTGTGATAGCCACAAACAACAGGGATTCAGGAAGTACTCCTAGGTTCACCATTTCGGAGCAGACCAGATGAAACATTCTATTAAAAGAATGGGAGCACAACATTGCAGAAGGAAAGCTACAAGCCAAAAGGGTAACGAATTCCTTAGAAGAGGCCTTTAGTTCTATAGATGGCAATCTGCTAGGCATTGATAGAGGAGGTAATGCCAAGGCATTGATTCAAATGAATATGGAAAAAATCTCACTTGATTTAAAGGAAAAAGAGGAAAGAGATTCGACCGGGATCTCCCAAGTGACTATGGCAGACATAGTCCAAATAGACAAATGTATGATTAAACCAAGCGCACAATTATGCACTATCGACATCATAGACAAACAGATGGAAGACAGGCTGTCGCAATTAGCCCGAGATTGTTACTCTTTTGAGGCCAACTGTCAAGCAGAACCGTCAAGGCTGATATCTCGGCTGGTTGAAAGATGTGTCACCTGTACTGAACACGCGCGAGGACAAACTTTTGGTACCAAGTGAAGACAGAGAAGAAGAAATGTAGCGATTTCTCTCCTCCCTATCATAACTGAAATTTTTGTAACGATTGAGATTCCGTCTCATTGTAAAACTGTATAAATATACCATAGAAAGAAAGAAAAAAGGTTGGACCTTTTTGTGTCGATTGTAACAGAGTTTTTACATTTTGAGAGTTAATACAAAGAAAATCTGAAGATTCTCAATTTCGTCACGACTGTGTTATGAGTTTGTTTTCTTGTATCTCATATTTCGTTTCATTTCATATTCATAACTGATGAATGCTTCGTTATAATTTAGTACGACCACTACTATAGCGAATGAATTTTGGTTTTCTGTAATTGTTTACTGTTTTTCCTCTGTACCAGCTATCAGCAGGTGTAAGACCAGTCAACACTTTCAGAATTCTATATATATTTTATGCTACATCGGGCTATTTCCTTACAGTTTTCCTCTTCTGTTTATACGTGAGATTCTCCCTTGATAGGAGCCTTACATCATAGACAACTAAATGTTTTTCTCCCACCTCATACATTTTATTAAGATATAACTCAGTTACGTGAAAGAACCTTTTATTTGCACCCCGTTTTATTTCCAAAACCGTAAATTCTCTTTTGTACGACCAAATTGAGACAACACTTAATTTCTCTCTGAAGTTTTTCTTATTTTACTGTTCCTCCATGACTGTCCCTGTACCAACACAACCCAATATCGAACCCGAATTATCAAATCAAACGCATATTGCCTTAAACCTTTTCGATACTATTCTTAAAACAGCTACTACCCGGGTCGAACTCGAACGTTCATGGGCAGTGAATGAACAAGATATAACCAACCAGGAACAATTGGAAGCTAGACAACGCCAACGTAGAAATCTTCCCTAGTTTCCTTTGCCGAAGGTTGACGTTTCTCTCTTCCCCACTCTTTACCCACCTTTGGATGCCTAGACATTGTACTTCTAAGCCTTAAGTACAGACTCAGGAACAACACTTGGCATAATGGTCGATCGAGAACTGATTCGATTGCTAAGAGATTGGATAGGTTTTTAGTATCGGAGGAATTGCTCCTGGAGGTCAGATTATATAGAACTTGGGTGGAATTTCCTTATGTTTTAGATCACGCACCAATTATTTTGTAGTTGGAGAACACTATATTACAAAAAGTGTATCATTTTAAATTCCATTCACAATGGCTAGCAGAAAAATATTATAATGATCTGGTGTACAAGCTGTGGAAAGACCAGAAATATTTACAGGAAGGAGACTGTCAACGACGTTTTGGTTGGAAGTTAAAGGATGTGAAAGCTATCACCAAAAGATGGGCAAGAGATTTAAGGGATCAGGATGCAAACTCTCTGGAGACGTTGGAAGGAAACATCAAGCACTATTTGTAGAGGCTCTTGGAGGGTACTACTCTTCCAGAGGTGGAGTCAAACCTCATAAGACTAGAATCTGAAAGGAATAAACTTCTTAAATCTTAGGAGGACCTGTGGCGTATTCGGAGTTGGGCCATTTGGGTCCAAAGAGGAGATCAAAATAATAAGTTCTTTCATCAATTTGCAAACCACAGGAGAAATAGCAAATATATTTGGAAGGTTTGTGATGCTTCGTGAACTATTCATAAAGGCCAAAAAGCTATGGTCGAAGAGGCAATTAATTATTACAAGAGCTTCTTTAATCCTTCATTACCTGACATATCTATAGAACATGTTGGAGTGGTGATCCAGTACACAAAGATGTTAAATGAGGATGAAGCGAGAGATATCTATAATCCTGTAAATTTATTGGATTTGAAATTGATATTAACTTTGTTTAAAAAAGAAAAAAGCCCCGGGCCTGATGGCTGGACAGTGGAATTTTTCTTACACTTCTTTGATTTAGTGAGCGAGGACCTCTTGGCGTTGGTGGAGGAAACCCGATCATGCGGGCGCACAACAAGAAGCATTAATTCAACCTTTTTAGCTTTGATTCGAAAAAACAATAAACCACAACAATTCGGGGACTATAGGCCAATATCACTGTGCAACTTGGTTTATAAAGTTATTTCAAAAGTGATTGCCAATAAGATCAAACTGATATTATCAAGGGAACTATCAACAAAACAATTGGGCTTCTTGGAGGGACGCTAGATTCAGGATGCAATTGGTACTGCGTATGAGTGCATTCACATTATTAAGAATAAAAATATAAAAGCCCTCATCTTAAAACTTGACTTGCAGAAAGCGTACGATTGCATCAAGTGGGACTATCTCAGAATGGTTCTTATACAAGTTGGTTTTGGACTGCATATGACAAATTGGATTATGGCTTGTGTGAATTCTGCTTCCTTTGGAGTTTTAGTAAATGGGGAGGCGACTGACTTTTTTAGAAGTGGTAGAGGCCTGCGCTAGGGGTGCCCGTTGTCTCCATTACTTTTTATTCTGGTGATGGAGAGTTTGAGTCTCTAATTAAAATCAAGTCAATGACAAGGAATCATAAAAGGCATAAAAGTCTCTAGAATTACAAAATTTCTACATATTTTATTTGTAGATGATATCCTCCTACTGGAAATTGACTCAGTTCAGGAATGGAAGGAAATCGAGAGACTGGTTTAGTTGTTCTGTTCAGTTTCAAGCTTAATGGTGAATCAATTAAAATTGATTGTTCATTACTCGAGACTATTGGAATAAGAAATTTCATCTTTCAAGCAAATTCTTCCATATAACTTTTCAGATATATTAGTGGGTTTCAAGTATCTAGGATATTTTTTGAAGGCATGTTTACAAAAAGATGAAGAGTGGGTTTGGCTATTAACCAAAGTTGAAAAAAAATAAAACATTGGAGCTATCGGTGGCTGTCCCTGGGGGGTAGGTATATTTTATGTAAAGTAGTTTTGAAAAGTCAGCATGTCTATTGGTTATCTCTTGCATCAATCCCTCTTTCTATTCTACATAAGTTAAGGAAGTTACTCTACAACTTTCTGTGGAATGGGAGTGGTGATACAAAACATTATCATCTCTGTCACTGGAAGACTTTAGCCCGACCAAAGTGTTTGGGTGGCTGGGGTTTTCACAATATCTTTTCATTTAGTAAATCTTTGGCAACGTCGACTTTGTGGCGAGTTATCACAAAAGAAGGTATTTGGCACAAAGTAATAAAGGAGAAATATTTCCCATACATTTCAATCAATAATTGGCTCAGATCTGCTTCTTTTCATCACCCGTCGACATCTAAAATTTGGACCAGTGTTCTAAATTCAGTACATGTGATTACAAATTGGATTAGTTGGAATTCCGACTCGGGCCATTATGTGAGCCTGGGAAGGGATATAATTCTGGGTTTGGGCACTTCTTCATTTCTCTCTCTCTCGCTTATCAATGCTCTTAGGCAAAAACAACTCATGGTATTGGAACATGCATGGAATAATCAAGAACATGACTCAATACTATCTGCATGGATCAACAACTCAGATTTGGACCTTACAGGTAATCTGGCTACATAATGGGATCATTATAGATGGGAATTACAAGAATTAGGGGTGATTTTATCGAAAACATTTGATGAGCTAATATGGACTGGGGGTGACTCATCAGGCAATCTCTCGGCAAAGAATGTATATGTGGCTTTATTATCTACACAAGATCATCCAACGAACACAGGATGACGTAATCAATTGTGGAAGTGGAATATCCAACAAAAAATAAAACTCTTTATGTGGCTAGCAGTGAATAACAAAATTATGACGTCGAATAATCTCCAACTCAGAGGATGGAAGGGACCGGGGTGCTGCCAATTATGCAAAAAGGATTGTGAAGACAATGCACATCTATTCATACTTTGTCCCTTTACTAAATTAATCTGGCTAAAAATAAAAAATATCAAAAAGTTTACTTAGGTTTAGAGACAAATTGACCTAAATGAATGTCTATCCAATTGGACAATGGATAAAAATGCTTCTCCCAGTCTTGCGGCCTATATTTTCTGGTACATATGGTTAGAAAGAAACGCTGCAACTTTTGAAGTAAAGGAGCCTTCATTCACAATGGTGGTTATAAAGACTCTTGGAAACTATCAAATATCGACGGTCAAAATGAATAATCCTCCTTCTCGATCCTGTTGGATAGAAGACACTATCGAGTTCCCAGTGGCATCTTTTGATAGAGCGGCCAAGGTAGATGGGAGATGCAGCAGAGCAAGGGGTATCATAAAACTCTTAACATCAATAATTTATAAGTGGTACTTAGATTGTGGGGTGAGAACAAATACGAAGGATGAACATATGGGTGCGTGGGTAACACTTTTCATAGCTAATTATTTGTCCATTTATAAGCTTCAGATTCTAGAAGACTCCAAAGTCATCATAAACTAGTAAAATAATAAGGGTAATCTTCATGTTATCTCCTTAGAAGAGTGGAAACAAAGAATCAGTTTGTTGAGAAGAAAATTTATGGCTACCAACTTTTATCATATTTATTGTGAATACAATAGGGAAGCAAATGAGCAATCTAAAAAATATCTTCTTGAACTAGAAGGATATATCGTGCTTCACAAATGGTCTAGTGATTTGGAGGGCCAAATGAACATCATCAACATATATTAGTGGTCATCTATATCAACTCTACATTTTGAAAGTTTTCTTCTTAGGTTTTGTGCTTCTTGCTGGTCTTTGCATCTAGATACTCACTCAGTGAAGGCTCAATTTACTTGGAATATTTTTGTGATGTATGTAATGGAGAATTTGTGTCCTCTATGGAACATCTCCTTGGTAGGTTTTTGATTGTATAATCTCTAGTTTTTGCTTAGATGTTAGTTATGTGCTATGTCTATAAATAGGAGCCAGACTAGTGGATGTAAAAAATTATATTATATTAATATAATTGTGCTAATTTTCTACTGGAAAAAAGGGTGGAAAAGTAGGTCCGTGAAGATGATGGGGTTTTAAAGATTGGGGTAAATAGGTCGTAGATTTATGTATGAGGTTAATAATGAGAGTCGAGTTCTTTTTTTTTTTTTGGGAATTGATAACTGTTTTCGATTATTTGGTCGAGGCTTAGGTAGCACAAAGAGACATGTTTCATCAGGGATTTGAACCCAGATGGGGAGCGTGCAGGTACTACTCCCGACCATCTCGCCAAACCAACTTTTAGTTTGATTAAGTTTGCCATATTTTTTTGTCCATTTTGATTTTTAAGTTTATTTTATGAGTTTAGTATAATATTATTGGAATTTGGTTTTGTCATGTGATATTTTTTTTATGGGTGTGTTTAGCAATGTTAATTTGTAATGCAGTTGCATTGGTGTTAGTAATGTCTTTCTTAAGTCTGGTTTGGATAGAGAAATCATTTTGATCAACATAGGAGATTCTACTAGGCCAAAGGATTTCATAAACACATTGATGTTGAAGGGAGTTAATCTTGTACTCAACAATGTTGAAAGTGTTTAATGTGTTTTTTGGGCTTAAAGCTAAGGAAAATGTTAGGGGCTAAATTTGTTCATTTAGCTAATTTTAAATTGTTTTTTCGAAAAATGATTCACTTATTTCAATTTTTTTTCCAAAAACGTTTTGCCCAAATTCTATAGGATTAAATTATTTTACTTTAAAAATCTTCAAAATTTTCTAGAAATTATATATAATCCTTAGAAATTTGAATATTTTTACAAAAATATCACCAAACATTTTTATAGTTGTCATTTAAGAAATTAGCAAGATTTGTCATGGTTTTTACACTTATAAGATAAGTATGGATACTTAAAATTTCATGCTTTACACTTATTTTAATGTTTTATTTTTAGGATTTTAGCAATCTTACACCACTAGGCTTTAGAGAAGCCACCCAAATTGTCTCCAAAATTGTTCATCTTTGAAATATTCATTATTTTTGCACTTTCTCTGATTTTGGTGGCAATTAGGCTTGTAACATGCCATTTTTAATTACAACCATAAAAATTTCTTAAAAACATTCACATCTTCCACAACAAAAATATCTACGATTCTACATTGCATCCATACAAACATTCACATTTTCAACATCTATAATGTACATAAGTGCGACAAAATGTATCCATATAAAATTCCACAAAAAAAATCTATAGAAATGTCCATAAAACACTCACAAAATGTCCACAAAAAATGCACAAAAATCGTATATAAAAGCTCATAAAAACATCCATAAATGCCCATATAAAAAATCATATGTGATGCAATTTGGGACATCATTAAGTATGTTTTTATAGATTTTTTTGTGGACACTAATTTGGTCTCAATGGTGTCTATATTTTTTTTCCAAGAAGAAAATCTATAATCACTATTTCAAGAAAAAATGAAAATATGCATTCCGATGTGTTTGGAAGCATTCAGAAAAGATCTTAAAGAGCAATAAAAACCTATCCATTGTTATTTTTCAGCAAGAGTCCTATTACTATATAAATCATAAAAAATAACCATATAGGTTCTGCGAAAAAAACAAAATAGAACAATCTTTTTCATGTTCCAGATCTTCTCCAGATACAGTAAATAAAACATTTAATTTTTCAACATCCCTCACTAAGTCATGGTTTTCTGCTATGGTTGATCTCATCATGAGAGTTGATCATATAGGGATTCAAAGATGGTTGGATGTTGCAATCTTCCACCACCTCCTTTGTAGTGAAAGTACTTGTATGAAAAATTAGAGTTTTCTTAGAAAGATCATTAGATCAAATGTTAAGTTCACTATATATGTGTTGAAAATAAAATTTAGATTTTTTTTCTTAAAATGCCTTAATTCTTTCCAATTAGAGGGTTAAATTTTGTTGATTTATTTTACCATTTCTCCAATCAATTACTAGCTTTGAGTCTCCTAGGATATGAATCTATAATGCACCTTTTTTTTTGTAGCTAAACTCATTAGCATACATAGAGAATTCAACTTTTCCCAATTATGTGTCCCTTCTCCCAATGCATCATTAAAGAAAATTTTGTGATCTTGCTTTAGATATAAAACTCGTCTTGCCCCACATTTCCTGGGATCTCCTTGAAAATTTCCATCAAAGTGACCTCATGCATATATGCCCTGTTAGGAACAAAATATCAATATAGCATAGAAAAACCTTAGAATAAGTACTCAACGCCTTGAAAAAAAGAGAAGTTCAGATAATAAGCCTCTTCAAGGGGGCAACCTCCTTATGCCCACATAAATGTCCAAATACAAGATGATTCCAAATGAAAATGTCTCCTTGGTATATATAGGAGACTAGGAGGTATAATTACAACTAATGGACTAAAGCCGACATAAATAAAATAACATTACTAATGTAATATGATGCAATTAAGGGGTAATGAGCCACTATTTAGGGCTTAACATGCCCCTCCCCTTGAGACAAGTGTTGTCCGTAATGCTTGAGTAACTATGGATCCTTCTGTATAAAAGACTCATATTCCCAAGTGGAATCTTCAGCCGGTAGTTTCCTCCATTTAATGAGATACTTTGAAATGGATCTATTCCTTAGCTGGCGAATTCTTGTGTCAGTGATGGCTTCAGACTCCAATATGATTTTTCCTTCCTTGTCAAGTTCTGGAAATATAGCTTGAACTGGGATCTTGTCACCTATAACCTTCTTTAAGCATGAAACATGGAACACTGGGTGTACTCGTGAATATGCAGGCAAATCCAATTTGTATGCCATAGTACCAATCTTTTGTAACACCTTATAAGGGGCATAGTACTTTGGTAATAATTTATTATCCTTCTTGGCTTGCTTGAGAGATATCTGTTTGTATGGTTGTAGTCTTAAAAACACCCAATCCCCTACTTCAAAAATTCTTTCACTACGATGTTGATTTGCTTGTTGTTTCATGCGATTATGTGCCATGGTCAGGTAGTCCTTTAATATTTGGAGAAGTTTTTGTTGATGATTGATGTGATCTTCCACTGCTTGAACCTTAGATTTTTCTTTTAGAGAAGAAGTTATGGAAGGAGGGTGGTATCCATAGAGTGCCATAAATGGTGTCATTTTTGTTGCAATATGAAAGGAAGTGTTATACCACCATTATGCCAATGGTAACCATTTGAACCATTATGTTTGTTTACCAGAGACAAAGAAACGAAGGTATCCTTCCAAACATTTGTTCACTATCTCGGTTTGTCCATCAAATTGAAGATGATAGGATGAGCTATGAGCCAATTGAGTACCCAAACAAGAAAACAATTCTATCCAAAAATGTCTAGTGAAGATGGGATATCTGTCACTTACAATAATCTTTGGGCTGCCATGTAGCTTTTGAACTGTTTCCATGGATGCAGTGGGAACTATACTGGCTTTTAAGGGATGAGAGAGTGCACAAAAGTGTGCGTACTTGGTTAGTCTATCAACAATCACCATGATGACACTCTTTCCTTTAGACTTCGGTAAACCTGTGATGAAATCCATGGGAACCTCCTCCCAACACTGACTTGGGATGGATAATGGTTGTAAAAGACCTAGGGTCTTAATCGTTTCCACCTTATTTTGTTGGCAAACCAACTGTTAGTCCCTAAAGTTTCACTTGACTGTGAGAGGGCAAGCTAGAGCATCATTCGTTTATTGTAAAGTATTTTTAAGGTTTTATGATTTGTTTTTTTGTAGAGTGGTTGAAAACTGGGTCAAGATTGCAACATGACATGAAAATAAAGATAAAAACATAACATATCCCACTGACTGAATAATAGTTAGATACATAGATGGATTAAACCAATTTAAGAAAAAGGAAAGTGAAGTCTTCAATATGTCAACTTCACAAGAGTTTTCGTCTCAATATATTATAAAGAAACAAGGGTATCAACTTCACCTCATTACTTGAAAATTATCTCTACAACAAAATCTTCACTGTATAAATTAACAGTCAAGAATCAAAGAGCATTGCAATCTGAATAATAAATTCAAGAATGAAGAATAAAATAACAGAGTAGAAAACAGAAGGTCTAACCATCCACATGCCTTTGCTATTGAGTGTCAATTGAACATAAATTTCTTTTACAATAAGATCCACAAAAAGTTTCTCTGGATCTCCAATTTTTCTTGATCAAAACTAATAATGTTTTGCCATACCTCCTGGAGAACCTTTAAACAAAATTGTAACAAATCTTCATGTTACCTTTAGGATAAAATCGCAGCAGTGGCTTTGGCGTTTTTCTGCATGAGCTTCGTGGTTAGCACAACATTGTGCCAGTAGAGTCTGAAATTAATTTCCCTGAGTTCCTTAAGAAATTCCCTTTTCTCTTTCTTCTTATTTTTAAGACTTTGAATCCTTTCTTGCTGGCGAGCATTCCACTGTTCTATCTGCGCCTTTTCCTTCTTTAATTGTTTTATTGTTTTCTGAAATTCCTTAATATTTTCCTTATCAGTTCTTATCTCAATCCTGAATCCTGAGCATTCTTCAGAAGGTGCAGTTTCATTCAGATTTAAGGCAACACTAGGTTCCTTGGCTTTAACCTGGTATTTTGAGATTAATTTTGAGCTATGTTCTTCCTCAGAACTTGATGAATCTAAAGCTCCAGGTACATCTGGTAAGTAATCTGAGTCTTCCAAGTAATCCTGTTTTTCTTCAGGGAATTCACTAATGCCTTTAACCATCTCTTTATCTTTTTCTAATCTAGTTGAATTTCTCGTTACAAGGCTTGTAGGTGGTGTAAGTATTCCCTTTCCTTTGCTGACAGATTTCTTGGGAAATGGGGTCTTTTTTTCTCTTTTCCTGGTACTTGTTTCAACATCCTCAGAATCATATTCTATGATTATGGTGTTTTCTTCTTTGATTGATGGATTGAACATTGCCTTTGACTTCAGCCTATACTTATTAGTAACCCTAGTCGAATTTCTCCGAGGTTTCTGTGATACACACACACCTTTATCCTTTTTTCCTTTGATTGCAATGCTCCTTTTGCTGGTCGATGGCATTTCAGACTTGACTGTAGTTTGAGCAATGAGATCATTATCTGACTCTGTCTCCCCTTTAACATCTTCCTCAGGAAGCATTTCAATTTCAGGCTCCCATCTAGGTCTCTTACTCCTGCTCTTCTTAGTTACCTTGATATCAGAAGACTCATCTTTCATAGGGTTTTCATCAGAAATATCTCGACACTGTTTAATGGTTTTCCTTCCTCTGCCCTTTTTCTGCTTATTGGATTGAGTGATAGGTTTTAAGGATTGAATGATCTAGTTCCAGGGCTTCTGTAATTCGTTCAGGGTAGACATGACTAGGGTTTTAGTCAGGACTTGATGGAACAAACTGCCTTTAGCATTAGTGGAAATTGACTGCACTTTCTTGGACATTTTTGTCAAACTTTTAAGCAAAAAATAAGGAAGATTTAAAGGGTAATCACAGGTTAGATGCATCAGTATTCTGATATGGTAGATGCAGACCAATGAAAACCTCCCTTCGTAGGTGATGTATCTGTGAATCACCACTAGAGCAGTGTGCCATTCGGGTCAAACCCAGCTGCGAGGTATTCCCCTTCTCCAATCTGGATTCTGCTTATCTGGAAGGAGGAATTGATTTACAAATTCAGTAGCCATGTGCTCCTTCTTCCACCATCTTTCCCCTCCAACTACGAGCCTGCAAGCCTTTGCTATAGTCTTCTCTGTCACTAGCATCAACATCTTACCGATTTCGACCTCGTGACCATCGAAGTTCAGAGTGAATTCTATGGAAACCTGCTCATCATAACCTTGAAATGTGGTGAGAAACTCAAACCACCCTACGTCTTTGAATCTTTGGGCCATCTGAGGATAGGCTTCAATAAGTTCGACACCTTCTGGTTCTATTCTGGAAACTTGTCCGCTCCTCTTTGGCGCCATTAAACTCAATTCTGCAACTGTCGTCCTCGAGTTCCAAATTCACCACCTGCAATTTTTAGTGTATTATGTTGATTTGAATGGATACCTGCATTTCTCCCCGCAAGCCTGAATTAAGCCAACTCAAACATGTAACATATAATGATTATCAAGCAACAAGTGATTTTGAAATGAACCCTGCGCGTGTGCATAGCAATTATATTCTGAAACTGTTGGATTTGGAAATGATTGCTAAGCTTTCGTGGGAGCACACGAACTCTCAATTCATGAATCGTGTCATCATAACTAAATCAGGATAGCATGCACAAGTTATGGCATGATTATTTGGTGCTATGGGAATAGGCTTATTCCTGTAGCGCGTTTGACAACTTGAAAATTCGAAATTCAAATGACATAAAAAGAGACACCTCAATTTTAAACAATATCTTTTCAAAATCAAACTTAAATAAATCATCAAAGACTATAATGCAAACCATGAAATACCAAAATCTAAAAATGGAAAACAACTGAAAATGAAAAATGAGGAATGGGTAAGGAGGGTTTAGGACAAGGGTTTCTCACTAAACCAAGATAAAATTAGAGACTAACATTGGCTCCTTCTGGGGATGGAGTTTTGATACTAAACTCCAAGAACTGTAGACCATTGCCTTCCCTTTATCTCTGATTCATCGATTCCCCTACGACTGTCTGTCTTTTATTTTCAGCATAACTATAACAACAAGTCCATTGGGTATATGGAGTCTTTATTGAAAGGAAACCTACTGTACTAACTCTAACTTGATGAACCTTTAGATGAAATAATGCTTCAAGAACCTCCCATTCACTGGGCCCCCAAAAATTTCAGTGTTGTCTAAATTATGTAGGAGAAAAGTGTTATTTTTCATTACCTTGGTTATCTTGAAAGGACCATACCATAGATTATCGAACTTTCCGTGTTTTTCTTTATCTTATCTCCTAGCGTCCTATCTCAACACTAAATCCCCTTCATTGAAAACATTTTTCTTAGTTCCTTTATCAAATGTAGCCTTGATTTTATTCTGATGAGCAATAACTTTCTGGTTAACCTGTTCTCTGGCCTGCTGAACTTCAAAAAGATGAAAAATTATTCTTTGGACGTCATTGGGTTCTTCCTGTTCTTCTTGCAGAAACTTCAAGACTAGCAGGCCCAATTGAGTTGGAAGGATAGCTTCTGTGCCATATACCATTTGGAAGGGAGATGTCCCAATAGGTTTCTTATTGCTGATGCGATCAACCCATAGAGCAAACTTTAACTTGGAATCCCATGCTTTTTTATTTTCTGCCAACACCATTTTGATAATCCTTACCAATGTCTTATTGGAAGAGTCAACCAATCCGTTCCCCTGGGGGTAGTAGGGAGTAGAATGAACCAATTTGATATTATATTTATTGCAGAATTCAAGCATGGAATTCGACTTAAAATCCTGTGCATTATCAATGACCAGTTTTTTAGGACAACCAAACTTGGAAAAATTATATGCCTCTAGAAATTCCAAGATTACCTTGTCTGTAGTATTTCGAGTCAGAATTGCTTCTATCCACTTTTTAAAATAATCGGTGGCCGTAAGAATCCACCTATGCTGTCCTGATGAGGTGAGATTAATCTCTCCATAGAAATCTAATCCCCACTGTTGGAACGATCTGTGGGCAATGATTGGTTTCAGAGGCAAAGATATAAGTTTCTTCTTCCCGACAAATTTATGACAAGGTTCACATGCCCTAACCTGAGCAAAAATATCTGAGAATAGAACTGGCCAATAATAGCCTACTCTAAGAATTTTGAAGGCAGTAGCCTTCTAATGATGATGACCTCTGCAGACACCATGATGCAGATCTTGAAAGATTTGTTTAGCCTCCTTTTCGTCCACACATCTAAATAGAAAACCGTTGGGATCTTTCCAAAACAGGATCTGATCAACAATACAATATTTTACAACTCTCAACTTTAATGATCTGTATTTTTATTTATCCAAATGTGGGGGAGATTGAAAATTTAACAGAAAAAATAAGATGTCTTTGTACCATTCTGAAGAAACATACTTGCTGTTTATTTGTAAATCAATTTCTTCAATCTGGACATAAGAAGCATGTGTCATGTCTGAAAGATGGTATAATCCAATTGCTTTGCAATTGGATTCTGTCTTTAATTTGGCGAGGCCTTGTCCCTTTATCAGCTGGGTAGGCTTTATGGTGAGATCGTATTCCAATATTTTGGTTATCCATTTCCCCCACTTACCTTCACAATCAAGCTGAACCAATATTTGTTTGACTGCACTGCTTGAGACATAAGCAGTAATTTTTGATTGAAGAATATACACTCTGAAAGATTTTAAGGCCTTCACTATGAAATAGCCCTATTTTTCTATTAGATCGTACTTCAATTCAGAATCCTTGAGGGTTTTTCTAAAGAAGGATATAGGTTGCTCGTGACCTTGCTCATTTCTTTGCAGAAGAACAACGACTATGGTATTTTCTGATGCAAATGAAAAAATCATGAACTCTTTAGAAAAATCTGGGCTAATTAGAGCAGGTGCCTGAACAATAGTCTGTTTGATCTTTTCAAAGGATTCTCTTGCCTCCGATATCCACTTAATTTCTTCATCCTTTTTCAACATGTCAGTGATGTTTTTGACAATCTCTGCAAAGTTAGGTATAAACCTCCTTAAAAAATTAATCTTACCAATGAAGGACTGAATTGACTTTTTATTTCTCGGAATGTCGATTAGTTGAATAACCTTTACTCTTTCCGGATCTATTTTAATTCCTCCAGGTGAAACGATGTGCCCAAGAAGCTTACCTTCCTCCATGGCAAAATGTGATTTTTTGGGATTAAGTGATATGTCGTACTTCCTGCAGTTCTCAAAGGTCTGCTTCAAGTGCTGTAAATGTTCTTCATCTGAGGCTGAAAATACAGTGATGTCATCAAGGTAAATCGCTACAAACCTATCTTTCTCTCCAACGAAAGCAATGTCTATAGCTCTTTGAAATGTAGCTCCACCGTCCATCAACCCAAAAGGAATCTTTTCATACATAAAGGTGCCCCGGGGAGTGGTAAAAACTGTTTTCTTTTTGTCTTCTTCCATTATTGATATTTGATTGTACCCTAAATATCCATCAAGCATAGAAATTTTCTTTGCGTCAACAACCTTTGTAAGATATAATCCATTTTTGGTAATGGATAATTGTCTTTCAGAGAACACCTGTTTAGATTCTGGAAGTCTACACAGAGCCTTATCTCTCCGTTCTTTTTCTTGACGGGCACAAGGTTTGCTACCCATTCTGAGTATCTCAGTGGCACTATGATTTTTGCTTCTAGCAGCCTCTTCAACTCCTTTTCTATTATTGCTAACAGTAAAGGATTGAATTGCCTAAATTTCTGTTTTACGGGTTTTGATCCAGGTTTCAGAGGGATTTTATGCTGAATAATTTCTGTATCAAACACTTTCAGATCTTCATAAGACCAGGCAAATATATCTTAATATTGTTTCATTAATTCAATATATGCTTCCTTCTGTTTTTTTGATAGTTTCCTGGATACTTTTACCAACCTGGGATTTGCATCCGAACTAATGTCACAGTCTTCCACATCTTTTTCTTCTATTTGGATAACAACCTTCCCGGAGACATCATTATGATCGAACAACCTTTCTAATGGAACCAAACCCTTAGGAAAATGGTTTGTATTCAATTTGATGATTTTGTGACCAACAATAGTATCCCGAAGAACTTCTGTAGTGTGTATTTCTGCTTCTGCGTCTTCGTCATCTTGATCAATTTAGATATTATAAAATTCTTCAATGGTTTTCAAAAATCTTTGAATTTCCTCATCGTCTTTAAAAACCTGCCAATGTTTTATATTATCCGGAATTGAGGGTCTGTGTATGAATTGAATTTGAAACTTCAGATTAGGAAACATCGAAGTTTTAAAGTTTCTTGCTGCAAATGCCAAAGAGTCAGCTTGCTGATTTAAATCCCTGTGAACAAAAGTAATATTGAATGCCAAGAAGAAATTATCCACATAATCCAACACCTCGTTTCTGTATTGTTTCAATCTTTGCTGTTTGGTTTGATATATGTTTCTAACCTAGTGAACAATAATCTCAGAGTCTCCAAAAATAAACAACTTATTTATTCCCATGTCTCTTGTGGCTTTCAAACCTAACAACAAAGCTTCATACTCACTGATGTTATTAGTGGTGTCAAATTCAAGTTTATATGACATTGGAATAACCTCCTTGGTAGGGGAAATGAAGACAATACCAGCTCCAGAACCTTCTTTAGAACAAGCCCCAATCAAAATACATTTTCCAAACAAAATGGTCTTCACTATCTCCTACTGCAGTTATTGAATTTCTGACTGATACTTCTGCCATTTCCTCATCCATATGAAAAATAGAAGAACCCGGATCATATTCTACAACATATATAGGATGATTAGTGGGATTATCGTGATCACATACCAAATAAGCCAGTCTGATTTCTCTGTATAATCTTCGTTGTTTGCCACCAAAAACAGGTATGGTTGCATAGCTTAGGTCCATCTGCAGAGTGCCACCTACCTTTTTAGCCCAAGATCTTGAAAGAAGCATCCCAAATTTTGGTGGTATGTCAGCCACGATAACATCTAATACCACAATCTTCATAGGTAATTGGGAAAGAGTTACAACCACATCTTTCATAAGCCCAAGACATTTGACTTTCTTGGAATCAAAAGAATATAGATCATGATATGGTCTAGTAATGTCCAACCCTAATTCTTCCATCACCACCTTAGGCATGACATTATGCGAAGCACCATAATCCATTAAGCAATTATGCAGTATCTTGTCATGGATATTTAGTGAAATGTAAAATGGTGGAGAGGCATCAATTTTGTCTTCAACGTGAGGTCCAATAGTAATGGCAGGGTTTTCATCTTCAACGTTGACTGTATCTGAGAAGGTGACATGAGCTGGAGCTTCTAGAGCCTTAAGGATAGTTTTTTAGAATGGTTATGTTTTCAAAAGTTCTAATAATGGTACTGGAATCTTGATTTTGTTGATTTCATGTTCTAAATTGAAAGCATAAACATTTTTATTTGGTTCCCTTATGTCAGCAGTGCTATCTTTGACAGGTTGCTTCAATGAATGATCAACTTGAACATTGGGAACACCTTTGATTTCCCCTGTCTTAACTGGAGTACTGGATTTCTTTTTAGAAATAGGTATATCTACTTTAGGTGCCTGGGAACTAGATCTGAGATTGTACTTTTTCCCTATAGGTTCATGCTGGACAATCTCCTCTCCATCCACTTCCTCAAATTGATTTGCAATCAAAGTATCTTCATATTCTTACTGTGTCACATGTAGAGGAGATGATTCAGAATCATTCAAATGAACTGCAGGGTCTTCTTCTGTACCATCATTATCTTCTTCCTCATCTACTGCATTATTCTGAAAAGGAGGTAACACCTTTTGGTCATCTTGAATTTTTCTTTCTCTTGGTAAAATTTGAGGTACTTTGTTTGGTCTCCTGAACTGATTTGGATTTCTATAACCACCCTCCTGTGCAGGTCTATTGGGATTTTTTTGTTCCATATTCAACCTTGCCATCTCAGATGTCAAATTTTTCAACATCTTAGTCATTTCATCCATTTTAATATCGAATGTTGAATTAGAAGATGAAGTCAACTCTTCCTTTTGCTTTTTTCTATCTCTGTCACTTCTGGACTTCAATTTGTTTGCTGTTAATATGTTTGATTCTACCTCAATAGCTGCATCTTGCATTAGGCTAAGGGTAGTGGCTCTTGTTTCCCTAAGCAACAAGGAAAATTTGGCATCGAATGCATTGGAAAAAGTAATTTTAGCTGAGGTCTCTGAAGGTTTTATCTCCTCTGGAATTTTACCATACATCAGGTTGAACCTTTTGGTAAAATCAGGTATTGATTCACCTTGTTTCCTCCTTAAAGCACCAAATTCAGTAATGTAATATTGAAAGTCTTTTTTATCTGCCCATTGATTGAGAAACGCCTCATCTAAAGCTACAATATCAGCTATTGAATTAGCAGGCAAACTCCTGAACCACTTTCTTGCTACCCCATTTAAACTCTATACGAATAATATCATCCACACATCAGCATGCTCTACATTGAAATTGTCTGCAAAACTATAAAACAAACTCAAATGCTCTTCAACAGTAACTGATACATATCCATTAAATTTGGGAAAATATCTCATATAATCATTTGGTGGAAAAGCATACATGACTTGTGGAAGTACCAGGGGAGCATACCTAGCTGCAACTATTTGGTCCATTCTGTCTGCGGCCATATTAGCTGTGTTCAGAGCTTTGGGAGTGAGCAAGATTGGTGATGTTCTAGGTGAAAAAATCCCTTGTATATTACAACTCTTACGTGCTGTCCCTGAAACTTGTTTTTGAACAGATGGAGATTTCTTTTCTGGACTATGATCAACTAATGGACTGAGAAATAGAGGATTATCAAAATAATAATAATGTGATCCAAAATCCTCAAATGAGAAAGATTCACAATATGACGAAGAAGTCTTTGTTCCAGTCTTAACACCTGCACTGGGAATCTTCAAATTTCCAGTTTAAGGTAACAAGTCTAGATATTCCTGTTTAATGATTTCAATAAGCAGTTTCTTTTGTTCTGGATTTAATTCTGAAACGTTTGTAGGGAATGAAACTATATCAGACTCATCGACAGGCTTAATTTTACTTTCGGGTTTTAAATCTTCATTTTCTTTGGTTTTGATGGTTTCAGAAGACTCTGCTTGATAATTTTCTGAAGATAATTTCCCTTTTGAAAGTGAAGACTGACCAATAAGAACTTTAGGTTTTCTTAGTATTTTTTCATGATTTGGCATTGCTGCTACAGGCTCAGAATCTGGATTTTTCCTTGTTACTGGTCTCTTATTTTATGGTGGAGGATTTTGAGGAATTTTAGGTCCTTTGCCTTCTTTTTTAGGAGCCAGAATTACCACAGAGGAGTCGCCAGGTGAATAATCACAGTCTTAGAAAATGTCCAAAATCTTGTTCACCATCAAGATCTAAATCTAAACTTGTCGTTTCCCCAGGGAAGATATCTTTGTTTCTTCATCTCCGGCAACGATGCCAAAAATGTTAGTCCTTAAATTTGCACTTGACTTTGAGAGGGCAAGCTAGGGCATCATTCGTTTATTGTAAAGTATTTTTAAGGTTTTATGATTTGGTTTTTTGTAGAGTGGTTGAAAACTGGGTCAAGATTGCAACATGGCATGAAAATCAAGATAAAAACATAACATATCCCACTGACTGAATAATAGGTAGATACATAGATGGATTAAACCAATTTAAGAAAAAGGAAAGTGAAGTCTTCAATATGTCAACTTCACAAGAGTTTTCATCTCAATATATTATAAAGAAACAAGGGTATCAACTTGACCTCATTACTTGAAAATTATCTCTACAACAAAATCTTCACTGTATAAATTAACATTCAAGAATAAAAAAGCATTGCAATTTGAATAATAAATTCAAGCATGAAGAATAAAATAACATAGTAGAAAAAATAAGGTCTAACCATCCATATGCCTTTGCTATTGGGTGTCAATTGAACATAAATGTCTTTTACAATAAGCTCCACAAAAATTTTCTCTAGATCTCCAATTTTTCCTGATCAAAACGAATAATCTTTTGCCATATCTCCTGGAGAACCTTTAAACAAAATTGTAACAAATCTTCATGTTACCTTTTGGATAAAATCGCAGCAGTGGCTTTGGCGTTTTTCTGCTTGAGCTTCATGGTTAGCACAACATTGTGCCAGTAGAGTCTGAAATTAATTTCCCTAAGTTCCTTAAGCAATGCCCTTTTCTCTTTCTTCTTCTTTTTAAGACTTTGAATCCTTTCTTGCCGGCGAGCATTTCACTGTTCTATCTGCGCCTTTTCCTTCTTTAATTGTTTTATTGTTTTCTGAAATTCCTTAATCTTTTCCTTATCAGTTCTTATCTCAATCCTGAATCCTGAGCATTCTTCAGAAGGTGCAGTTTCATTCAGATTTAAGGCAACACTAGGTTCCTTGGCTTTAACCTGGTATTTTGAGATTAATTTTGAGCTATGTTCTTCCTCAGAACTTGATGAATCTAAAGCTCCAAGTACATCTGGTAAGTAATCTGAGTCTTCCAAGTAATCCTATTTTTCTTCAGGGAATTCACTGATGCCTTTAGCCATCTCTTTATCTTTTGCTAATCTAGTTGAAGCTCTCGTTACAGGGCCTGTAGGTGGTGTAAGTATTCCCTTTCCTTTGCTGACAGATTTCTTAGGAAATGGGGTCTTTTTTGCTCTTTTCTTAGTACTTGTTTCAACATCCTCAGAATCATCTTCTATGATTATGGTGTTTTCTTCTTTGATTGATGGATTGAACATTGCCTTTGACTTCAGCCTATACTTATTAGTAACCCTGGTCGAATTTCTCCGAGGTTTCTATGATACACACACACCTTTATCTGTTTTTCCTTTGATTGCAACGCTCCTTTTGCTGGTCGATGGCATTTCAGAATTGAATGTAGTTTGAGAAACGCGATCATTATCTGACTTTGTCTCCCCTTTAACATATTCCTCAGGAATCATTTCAATTTTGGGCTCCCATCTAGGTCTCTTACTTCTTCTCTTCTTAGTTACCTTGATATCAGAAGACTCATCTTTCACAGGTTTTCATCAGAAATATCTCGACTCTGTTTAATGGTTTTCCTTCCTTTGCCCTTTTTCTTCTTATTGGATTGAGTGATATGTTTTAAGGATTGCATGAGCTAGTTCCAGGGATTCTGTAATTCATTCAGGGCATACATGACTAGGGTTTTAATAAGGACTTAATGGAACAAACTGCCTTTAGCATTAGTGGAAATTGACTGCACTTTCTTGGACATTTGTGTCAAACTTTTAAGTAGAAAATAAGGAAGATTTAAAGGGTAATCACCATTTAGATGCATCAGTATTATGATATGGTAGATGTAGACCAATGAAAACCTCCCTTCGCAGGTGATGTATCTGTGAATCACCACTAGAGCAGTGTGCCATTCGGGTCGAACCCAACTGCGAGGTATTCCCCTTCTCCAATCTGGATTCTGCTTATCTGGAAGGAGGAATTGATTTACAAATTCAGTAACCACGTGCTCCTTCTTCCACCATCTTTCCCCTCCAGCCACGAGACTTCAAGCCTTTGATATAGTCTTCTCTGTCACTAGCATCCACATCTTACCGATTTCGACCTCGTGACCATCGAAGTTCAGAGCGAATTCCATGGAAACCTGCTCATCATAACCTTGAAATGTGGTGATAAACTCAAACCACCCGGCGTCTCTGAATCTTTGGGCCATCTGAGGATAGGCTTCAAGAAGTTCGACACCTTCTGGTTCTATTCTGGCAACTTGTTCGCTCCTCTTTGGAGCCATTAAACTCAATTCTGCAACCGTCGTCTTCGGGTTCCAAATTCACCACCTGCAATTGTAAGTGTATTCTGTTGCTTTGAATGGATACCTGCATTTCTCCCCGCAAGACTGAATTAAGCCAACTCGAACATGTAACATATAATGATTATCAAGCAACATGTGATTTTGAAATGAACCCTGCATGCATGCATAGCAATTATATTATAAAACTGTTGGATTTGGAAATGATTGCTAAGCTTTCGCGGGAGCACACAAACTCTCAATTCATGAATCGTGTCATCATAACTAAATCGGGATAGCAGGCGCAAGTTATGGCATGATTATTTGGCGCTACGGGAATAGGCTTATTCCCGTAGCGCGTTTGACAACTTGAAATTTTGAAATTCAAATGGCATAAAAAGAGACACCTCAATTTTAAACAATGTCTTTTCAAAATAAAACTTAAATAAATCATCAAAGAATATGATGCAAACCACAAAATACCAAAATCTAAAAATGGAAAACAACTGAAAACGAAAAATGAGGAATGGGTAAGGAGGGTTTAGGACAAGGGTTTCTCACTAAACCAAGACAAAATTAGAGACTAACACCAACCATACTGCCACAAACCTTTGAACATCAGTTTTAAGGCCATCCCAAAAAAATTCCTTCTTGACCCTATGGTAGGTTTTCAAAAATCCCGAGTGCCCTCCTACTAGAGAGGTGTGCAATTCCAATAATACCTTTTGTTTGAGTTGGGAGTTCTTACATAAATATAAGCGATCTTTGTACCATAGTGAATCATTTTTCCATGTAAATGTACCTGATGCACTGGAATCCTGTTGCAACCTTTGAATGAGAGTCCACAGTTTTTCGTCATTGTTCCATTCATCCCTTGCTTCTATTATCCAATCGGGTTGGATGATTGAGATAGCACAGAGAAAGGCCTCAATATCTTCATCCTTTCTTGAGAGTGCATCTGACACAACATTTTGCTTCCCTTTTTTATAGACGATTTCAAAATCATAACCCAATATCTTGGTTACCCATTTTTGTTGTTCTTCTGAAGATAGTATTTGTTGCAAGAAGTATTTAAGACTATCATGATCTGTTTTCACCTTGAAGTGCCTATATATTAGGTAAGGATGCCATTTCTTTAATGCATGTAGTATTGCCATAATTTCCTTCTCATAAATGGGTTTGTGTAAGTCCTTTCCCTTGAGTGGTCAAATTTCAAAAGCCAAGGTTCTTCCTTCTTGCATTATGACAACACCAATTCCATTTCCCGAGGCATCACATTCCACAATAAAGGTTTTTGTGAAGTCTGGAGTGGTTAAGACAGGAGCTTTGCACATCACCTCTTTAAGTTGTTCAAAAGATTTAGTTGCCTTCGGAGTCCATGAAAATGCATCCTTGTTAGTTAGTGCTGTTAAAGGTGTTGCTATTCTTCCATAGTGCCGAACAAACTTGTGGTAGTAACCTGTCAAACCCAAAAATCCTCTAAGATTCTTCAATGTTCTGGGAATTGGCTAGTCCATCATGGCCTTAATATTGTTAGGATCTACCTTGACACCTTCATGAAATGAAATATGACCCAAATACTCTACCTACTTCACTCCAAAGAAACATTTGGATGGTTTGGCATATAGTTGTTGCTCCTTTAGTAGTTGTAGCACCTTGTCAATATGTTGCACATGATCCTCCCAAGACTTGCTATAGATTAGTATATCATCAAAAAATACTAACACAAATTTTCGAAGGAAGGGCTTGAAAATGAATTCATCAACCCTTGGAATGTGGAAGGTGCATTTGTAAGGCCAAAAGGCATGACCAAAAAATCATAATTACCTTCATGACTTCAGAATGCTGTTTTTGGGATATCTTCTTCCTTCATTCTAATCTGATGATACCCTGAACGGAGATCCAACTTTGTGAAATAGATTTCTCCATGTAGTTCATCTAACAATTCATCAATGTCAGGAATGGGAAACTTATCTTTAATAGTGATCTTGTTGAGCTATCTATAATCTAGACACATACACCATGAGCCATCTTTCTTGAATACCATTACCACCGGTACAATGTAAGAACTTTGGCTAGGTCTAATAATGCCAACCTCTAACATTTCTTCAACCATGTGCTCAATTTCACTCTTCTGGGCATAAGGGTATCTGTATAACTTGATTTTAGGAGGAACACTTCCAGGAATTAGGTGAATATCATGATCATGATTTCGAGTGGGTGGAAGACCTTTGGGAATATCTTCAAATACTTTGGAATGATTATCAATGATCCCTTGGAGATATAGAGGAATAGATGGCTTAGATGTTTGAACATCTAGTGA
>ML796768.1:154755-175620 GCA_009831015.1 Picea engelmannii | reverse complement strand
AACTCTTCAGATGAGATTGCTTCTACGTTTTCATCTTGAGATGGTTCTTGTTCTTGTTCTTGTTCTTGTTCCTCTTCACAATCTATGTAGAATAATTTCTTCTCACCACACTTATGTCCCTTACTGTACTTGCTGTCACAATTGAAGCATAAACCTTTTGCTTTTCTTTCCTCGAATTGTTGAGGTGTCAACCTTGTAGGTTGAGGTGTTTTAGAGGAAGGAGCATTATTCTCTCTATAGATGTTAGGATTGGTCCTTCTAGTAGCCATAGCCATATTTTTACTTTCAACATTTCTTGCCAATGTAAATGCATTCTCCAATGATTTGGGTTCCCAAGGGCGAACCTCATGTTGAATGCTATCCTTTAAAGTTCCTATGAATACATCAATCAAGTGCTCATCTAGAATATTTGTTACCTTTATATTCAATCTTTGGAAGTTCTCAATGTGCTCTGTAACTGAACCCTTTTGCTTGAGATTTATCAATTGGCTAAAGAAGGTATTGCTCCTTGTATCCTCATAGTGTGCTATCATTTATTCTTTGAAAATTGTCCAAGTGACAAGTGCTTTGCGAGAACAAAGCCATCGATACCATACAAATTGATTGGGTTCTAAATATAAAGAAGCAATTCGTAACTTTTGTGTATGTGGCACATTATGTAGATCAAAGAATTGCTCCATCTGAAGTATCGATGTGATTGGGTCCTTGCCATCAAACTTCCTCATATCGATCTTAGGAACGTGGTTGGTCTTCAACCCAAAGTTGGAGTTTCTCTATTCTTGATTCACCTTCCTTGTGTCCTCATCATGAATTTCATGGTATACATTTTCACTTTCAGGTGTCCTCTCTATTAGGAAAATTTTTAATCCTTCCATGATCTCCCCTTTTAAGCCATCCATCTTAGTATTTATTGCCTCCAACTTAGCTTCCATTGAATCGATCATTTCTTGTAGTTAATCTTTTGTTACTGTCTTCTTTTGTAAATAATTTATGTCCCTATACATTTCTTCACCTTCATCAAGAGTCCAAGTAGGATTGTCTGGAGGCTTATTTGGTGTAGAAGTTCCATTTTTTAGTGGCATGTTGGCCAAGTATCACTTTAAACCTTGATTTTGAGGTGGTTCTGCTAGACAATATTCCTTTTATTGTATCTCCAAAATTTCGAGCTTTCTGAGTATGCAATTTTATTTTTTGTTGGTCTCTGGTATTTCTTCTCTGCAATGCCATAGGTCTAATCAAAATTGGATGTGCCAAGTGGAATTTAAGGTAACTTCCCCACAACTTGCTGATTTTTTGTTTTTCCAAGAGATCTCACTTGTATAGCGTTCCCCACACAAAATAATTGATATAAAATTCTAAAACTTGTACCAGAACTACTACGGGATGTCCACTATCCCATGCAACTGGTCTCACTCAATTTGGATACTCTAGGAATAAGTTATGATTGTTTTACCCGGAACACTTGCTTGAGACTAGTCAATAGGACTAGTCAGATACCCTATCTTCCATAGGGTGTATCTATAAATTTAAGATGACCCAGAAGCTGAAATTGTTTTTTTTTTTTTGACAAAAACAAGTAATGGAGCTTATATTGAAAAACAACAGCAAGCCACTGGTTCAGTTACATAGGATTCTTGTACTACAATACTAGGCTTAGCTTCCTTTCATGGCTATTACAAAATGCCAGTACTTCGAGTGGAACTACATTACATAGTACTTGAAATTCAATCTTAGCTGCCTTGCATGGCTACTACCAATGCCAGTACATAGAGTTATTTGCAACCTGAGCTTGCCTGGGAGCAGGTTCCTAATTACTCTGGGCCTTTATTCTTGGACTAGTCTCCTTTCAACTACCATTCCTTGTTCATTTGTTCCATCTGCTGCTCCAAACTGCTCACCCTCTCTTCAAATTCTTTCTTCGGGTCTTTCAGCTCCTTCCTTAGCTTCCATAACTCCTCACACAGCCTTGATCTTGTATGTATAATGTCATTCTCTAGCACCTTCATGCACCTCCATGCTTCACTATCTAGGTTCTGAAGAAACTTGTCCAGATTGATAAGCTGGCTGCGAAGCTTCTGCACGTTTCCTTCTAATTATAATATTCTCTCCTCCATCGATGGTTTGTTCCCCGAGCTGGATGCCATCTGGTTTGCCTCTACTGAATCGTTGCTGCTTCTCTGAGTCTCCTTGCCTCTGCGCTCTTTACCCTTACTCAACCTCCTTTCTAAGAACTGACTGCTCTTGCTCTGTTTCTTCCCTTGCCTGCGGTGGGAGATATATATCGCAACCTCAGATACCTTGCCCCATGCGATTCGCTGGGTCTGGAGTATGGGCGAATGCCTGCATTCAACAACCAAATGATTTCGTCCTCCCTGATGTCTGAAGCTCGTGCGTACTGGTTGAGGTGAAGTCGTCCTTGCGCCTGTGCTGTCACCTTTGTCCAATTTTCCCACTTGCTCTGCCATTCCCCTTGGTTGCTTATGGGATTCCCCAATTTTCCATAAATCCATTGAGGAGCATGCACCCTTTCTCCAAACGGTCTCCCAAGTTGGCCTCTACATCTGCCTGAGCGTTGTTTCCCTGGAGGACGTGGTACAACTGACCTGTTTGAAACTGTCCCATAAGTAGCTAGATTTTGTCTAAGGAGTGTTGGAGTTGGGCGTTTATGACTATGTTGCGCTGAATTAAAGCTTGGATTATAATCCTTGAGTCCCCTAGCATGACCAAGTCCCGAACATTAAGGATTAAGGCTTGATTGAGCCCTTGCTAGACGGCAAGGGCTTCTGCTCTGTTATTGGTTTCAAAGCCAATTCCCCAGGAAAAATGAAGGATAGTAGCTCCAGTGGGGCTTACTAAAACCCCTCCTTCACCTGCCACCCCCGGGTTCCCCTTGGAGGCCCCATCAAAGGAGATAATGTTAGAAGTCTTTGTTTTTTTCCACTCTTCCAGCTCATGCTTCCCCATCCTGAGTTCCCAAATACGATTGGGAGGGATTCAGGGATGAGGTTGTTGAATATTTTGGAGGCCAAGATGCCTCAACCAACACTCTTCTTTCCTTTCTAACGGTTTCAAATTTGAAGCCTTGGTAAAGTGGGGGGAACTTTCACTGAAGAGAACCTTAATCCTTGTGGCTACCTAAGCCGGGTTCCTCTTTGCTTCCCTAAATAACCGGTTGTTCCTTTCAATCCAGATTTTCCAGAGGATAAACTTTGGAAGTGTTCTCTAGAGAGCTAATAAGTGTCCTTGACTAGTTGTCTAAAAAGGACATAGAGAATGCCAATTCGTAAGTAGCGTGTGGGTTTTCTGCGGGAGAATTGGAGCTAGGGCCCTAAGACCAAGAGTGAGCTGCCAAACCTCCCTAGCGTAGGGGAAACCCAACAAAAGATGATCCGTAGTCTCCTCTTCTTGGCAGAAAAGGGGGCATCTGGAGGGTCCTTCCCACCCTCTTCTTCTCAGGTTTTCACCTAAGAGGACTCCCCTATGTGCCACTGTCTAGATAAACATATCAATCTTTGGAATTGACTTCATTTTCCAAATGACTTTATATATTACGGGGTTTGGAGGGACATGGGGGACTAAAGCGATATGCCAATACCCTACTGCTGTAGTGTATGGTCCAGCATGATGGCCCCAACCTATCCTGTCTTTTTTCCTTTTCTGTAATGGGGATTTCCCTTGCAACAAGATCTTTAAACTATTCCATTCTTCTTCAAGGTCAGGGGGAAGGCCTGTAATTTCCCAGCATAACCAGGAGTGATTCTCATCATTTTCCCAGCCTGAGATATCCCACAGGCTATGTAGATTTTGTAGCTGCATCCAGTCTCTGAGTCACATGAGACCTTGCTGTGCTGATTGGGGTGGTTCTCCCAGGACTGAGCCTTCCCATATATTGATTTCTTTCCCGTTTCCTGGAATCCAGGTGATTTGGGAATTAAAATGCTGCAGAACCTTCTGGCATAAGGAGAAAATTGGGGAGCCTTTCCCCACTTTTGTTGGCATTTCTAGGCATTTTTTCCTCGGCCCTCGATAGTACTTCTTCCACAGGGCTCTTTTTCTCCATGTGGGCTTCCTTGTGATTATGTTCCATAAAATCTTCACCCCTAGGGCTAAATTTTTGATTTGAAGGTCTTTGAACTGGAGTCCCCCTTCTAGGTAGGGATTGGAAATCCCCCCCCAGCTTATTAGATGCAGCTTCCTTCCGGTTTGCTTCCCTCCCTCCCACAGGAAGCGCTTGATCATCGCTTCTACTTTCTGGGCTACAGAACTAGGGGCTAGGAGGAGAGAGATTTGGTAGACAAGAATGCTGGCCAGCATGGCTTTGATAAGTACCACTTTGCCTGCCAGATTCAACGAATTAAATCCCCAGGAGTTAATTATGTTTTTGAGCCTTTCTATCAACTGATTCCAGTGCGAGGATTTTGGGGTGGATTTGAATATTGGGACTCCCAGGTATTTGAATTCATCCCAAATGGTGCAGCCTTCCATTCCAAGGGTTCTTGAGATTTCAAGCATTTCCGTTGGGGTGATGTTCCATCTGTAGATTCTACTCTTGGACATGCTGATTAGACTGCCTGAGATTTCTATGTAGATGTCTAACTCCTTTTTGAACTTCTTGATTGTCACTGAACTCGCACCGCCAAGGAGCAGTGTGTCATCTGCAAATTGGGCATGGTTGATATCCTTTACCCCGGTGGCAATTCATAGCCTAGAAAGATTGAGGTGCGTTTGACCATACTTGAGTTGGAAGCTAAGGACAGAGGCCTGGATGGCATAAAGCAGAGGGGAGAGGGGGCAGCCTTTTCTGAGCCTCTGGAGGCTTGGAAGAACTTAGTAGCTCACCAATTTACTAAAGGGGCTATCCAGGGAGAGGCGACACAGGCTCTGATCTAGTTTATGAAGGGAGAGGCGAAACCTAACTTCTCCATCACTTGAAACATAAATTTATGTCTTACCCTGTCAAACACAATTGCTATATCTAGCTTGACTATCATACCTTTGTCCTTCCGTCTGATACTCGAGTGTAGGGCCTCGTGAACAAGGATATGCCTGCCTTTAACAAACCCACCTTGATTTTTTGGGATGATGGTAGGGAGAGTATTTTTGAGTCTGTTAGCTATAATTTTGGAAAGGATTTTGTAGCTGGTGTTGCAGAGGGAGATAGGACAGAACCTGTCAAAATTGGATGCACCTCTTTCTTTTGGAATCAGCACCAAAAAGGATGAGTTTATTCCTCCTCCTATTTTGACACAGGATTGGGATTTCTTGATAAGCTTGGTGAGTTCTGACTTGATGGTGTCCCAACTTTGTTGGTAGAATCTGGCTGTAAAGCCATCGGGGCCATGAGCTTTGTCTGGCTGCATTTGATCTAAGGCCTCTTTTATTTCTTGCTGATCAACCTCCTTGGTTAGTTTGTTGTTGACATCTTCATGAACGCAGGTCTGTATTAGAGCCAAGGGATAAGAGGTAGGGTCTATGACTGCATTCTGAGTCTCTGTGTAAAGGGCTTCAAAGGTTTGTACAAATATCGATTTGATACCTTCAAAATCAGTTATGATCTGGTAATGGATATGGATTTCCATTACATTCTTGAATTTCTTCTGGGCCTCTGCTTGCTTGTGGAAGAAGCTAGTATTCTTATCCCCAGCTTCTAGCCAGAGGCACCTAGACTTTTGCTGCCAATACTTTTCTTCCTCTCTGCAGGCTTGGTGCCAATTCTTTTGCATCTTTGCCTCTTGCTATAGGTTTTCTTGGGTGGCTTCCAAGTCTTCCATTCCGAGCTGGTGGATTTCAAGTTGCCTTTGCACTTCTTGACGGTCAGCTATGGGGTTTGAGAAGGTTTTTGCCCATGATTTTAGTGCTGCCTTTAGCCTTCTGAGCTTTTCTTCCCAAACAAAGAAGGGGGAGCTTTTCACAATTCCATTCCAGGTTCTGGAGACCATGGCTAGATAGCCAGCCTCCTGGATCCATTTTGGGTTGAATCTGAAGGGGATCAAACCTAGATTGTTTTCAAAGGACATGTCCAAGGTAATTGGCTTGTGGTTTGGCACACTATGCGGGAGGATGGTAGACGAAAGTGTGAGGCCCATAATCATGAAGGTGCTTTGGGCTAGGAACCTGTCTAACCTTGCTGCAATGTGCCCCGGTCCCACCCTCTTATTGGACCAAGTGTACTCCCCTTTAGCTGGCTTTATATCCTCCAATTCCCAGGTAGACATTATATCCTCTACCCATTCCCTTGCCGGGTCTTGAACAATTGAGCCTCCTTTTTTCTCAGTCGTTGCAAGGGTCAGATTAAGATCCCGCCCAAGGATGATGTTTTCCAACTCGTTTTGATGCAGGAAGTCCCTTAAGGTATCCTAGTAGATTTTCTTATCCTCCAATAGGGCGGGCACATAGAGATTAAAAAGGCTTACCTGACATCCGGTTTCTAGGTGGAGAAGACTTGTGAAGATCTAGTGTTTTCATTCTTCATTCTTGATGAGATCATACTTCTTTGAGTTCCAGAGTGTGCCCAGTCCACTCGAGGCACCTCTTGCATTTTCTGCGATTCCTGTGCTGATGTTCCATCTAGCTTTTGCTTTTCTAAGGAAGTCTTGTCCTTCCATATTGGTTTCTTGGATTAGAAGGATCTCGGAGTTTGAGGATTTGATGATGTCTTTGAGCACCTCTTCCTTAGTATTACTACCGAAACCCCTGCAATTCCAAGAGGTTAGTTTCATTGATTACTTGGGGGGGAGTTGTGGGCTCCTTGGGGGGCCCTGGATTGTTTCCTAGTTTGTCTGACATTGATCAACTGTCTGATGGTCAGCTGCAATCCACTCAGGACATCTCTGTAGGTCTCCTTTTCTCTTTCCACTTTCTTTGTTATCCTGCCCATGCTTGGTTTTTTTGGAGTGATGTTAGTGCCGCTATCTTCCTCACTGTTATTGTCTGAGGATACCTTGCCTTCCTCCACCTCTGGATCTTTACTAGGTTCTTTTGAGTTTTGTCCTTGTTCCTTTGCCCTTTCTTGCATTGAGACTTCTATCATTTCTGAGATAGGATTCCCTTGTTCCAAGTCTGCTGCAGGGGTATGTTGAGGGACTACCTCTGGTACTTCCTTTATCTTCTCTGAGTCGGTCGCTATTCCACCGTGTCCTATTTCTACGTTGATTCCTTGCTCGACTGGTTGTGTCTGGATGGTATTTTCAGGTCTTGGCCCCTTTGCCTTTGAGGAGGGTCTCCCTGTTCTCGCCTGTTACCAACCTTCGTTTATTTCTTTGTCCTTGTTAAGATCTTTCGATCATTTTCTATGAAAGTGGCCGTATTCGTTGCACCCCCTGCATTTGAACAGTAACTGTTCATAGTCAAGCTTCTAGTAATGCTTCCAATCTCCTGCCTTTAGCTTGATTGCCTCTGGAAGGCCCACCTCTAGGTTTAGTTCCACACAAATGCAGGTGTCGGAGTATTGATCCTTTGGATCTGCCCTCCGGAAACCGAGACTTCCTTGGGTACTTCTGACTCCGGATCAAATCTAGGGTTCCAACGATTTAGATAGAGCCCTTGGGTTCCCATGAAGAATGGCCTGTTTCTGAATATCACGTCGTGATCTGCTTCAGAGATGAATTCAAAGATAAAATAACCTCTTCCCATCGCATAACATGTTACGCTGTTCTTGATTAGACGACTCCAATTCCTTTGAATCAAGTTATCTATGGTCCTGGTTGAGGGCCAGAGTCCAATAAACTGTCCAACCAGCCCACGCTCTGACAAGGACACTGTTATGTGCATAGGGTGGTTCGGGGGCAGGTCGATTTCCGAGATCGAATCAAGCCATTTGACAAAGCTAGGCATAGCAGTAGAGGGAGGCTTCTTGCTGTGGGCGGCCAGAAGCTTACTACAAGAAACGATGGTTGAGGGAGGGGCTCGGGGATCCCCACCTCCGTGGGCGGCCATGGACAGCCCAAGGCGGCCTCAGCTTGGTAGCCACGACTCGGCTCTGAGCTAGGTCAAATTTTTTAGTTTCTTCAAATGGTTATATTTCACCTGACATACACAGTAGTTACCATCGGTCATATGCTCATCAACATTATTCTTTGTTACTAAGAACCAATGCATATATTATATTAAAAGGACCGGTGCATATATTATATTGAAAGCACCGATGTGTATCGAATTTTCCAATCAATGTCACCAACTCACTATGTTATCCCAGAAGCTGAAATTGTTACCACATAAACCTTACTAATTTATGTGAATATCATCTAGAGTTCAGGGTCTGAAACGTTACAGAAAAATATTTATAGCTAAAATTCCGCAATGACTCAATTCAGGATGATTCCAGAACCTTGTATTACAAAGGATGTATCTCCTAAAGTGTAAGGCCTCAGGAGCTGAAATTTTAACCCAACGTACCTTGATCCATTTAATAAATATCTTCCAACTCGTTCCTTTTGAATCATTTTAGAAAAAAAATTACTACAAAAATTCCAAGGTGTCTTTGATGTAGCAGCGAAACCCCAAGACCTTGAGCTCTGATACCATATGTTAGGAACCACATATCAATATAGCGTAGAAAAACCTCAGAATAAGTACTCAACGCCTTGAAAAGGAGAGAAATTTAGATAATAAGCCTCTTCGAGTGGGCAACCTCCTTATGCCCACATAAATGTCCAAATACAAGATGATTCCAAATGAAAATGTCTCCTTGGTATATATAGGAGACTAGGAGGTATAATTACAACTAATGGACTAAAGGTGACATAAATAAAATAACATTACTAATGTAATATGCCCAAATTAAGGAGTAATGAGCCACTATTTAGGGCTTAACATGCCCATATTTGGACTTACATTTATCCTTGGAGGATTTTCCTTAACATATTTCCACACCCCTCCATATGAAAATATTATTTGATGGATAACCTGAATAGGAAGACTATGCATATTTTGAAAAAGAATTTCATTTCTAGCAAGCCAAAGTATCGAACATATTACTCAATGTAAGGCCTCATGGTCTTTAGTTGCTTTGTCCTTAAACCGTTTTTCCAAAAAGGCTACTACATAGATTCCTTGCTAGGGACCTAGACCTTTAGTCGACTACAATGCTTCTTTCCAAACCTATTTTATGTATGAATAATATACCAACAAAGGGTTTATAGTCTCTTCATATTTTCTGCACATTATGCATCTTCATGGCCATTTCCATCTCTCGTTTTACATATTTCCCATGTCAATAATTTATTAGAGAGGGACAACCAAAGGAAATGTCTAGTTTTATCTCCATGAACCCCGAACCGACTTCCATTTTCCAACCTTAGTTCTAGATGGAAGAGAGATTTGGATTTACTACATCTACCAAATAATAAATGCCTTGCAAATTTAGGTTATAAATCAAAGCTTAAGATAATATATGATTTTCAGTGCATCCGACCCGTGGGTACCCCACTATTCTAACTTTGGCCCCATTTCCATGTCTAAATGCTAGCAAATTCCCAACTGGTGGAAAAGCTTAAAATGGAGGCTTCCACTACTAATTTCACTAGAATTCCGATCTAGTGTTCAAAGGAGAAAGGGTCAATGTATTTATGTATCATTAGTATTTCCATAGTCTGTCATGTTTTAAAAGCCTTCATAAACATTTTGCTATCAAGGCTTGTCCAAAAAAGTGTATATTCTTCGAACCCCACCCATCATCTTCCTTTGATTTTTCTATCATACTCCATTTTATCAGTGGAATAACTTCCTTTTCTTTATTCCTTGTGCATAAGAAACTAAAAAACAGATTCCTTATTTTTTCAAGCATACATTTAGGGATGTATGTTAATGACTTCTAGTAAATAAGAATAATTTCAAGTACCAAATTTAGTAGAGTCAATCTTCCTCCTCATCATAACCACTTATAACACTACTTTGAAACTCTTTTCTCAATATTTTCATACAACCAATTCTAGTCTTTGTACCTATAATCATTTAGTTTCAGTATGAACCCTAGGTACTTCACTCCATTATCAAAAGAATATACATTAAAAGGAAGTATGTGGGTTAGTAACCTTTCCTCCTCATCTACTAAATCATTAAATAGAATAGTGGATTTATGCAAATTAATTTCCATTCCAATTGCTCTACAATATAGGTCCCAAATTTCCTTATATTTCTCTACTTCCCTCACAATACTACTACCAAATAGAATAACATCATATACAAATAATAAATGAGATAGGGTTAGATTTACACCTACTTTTATTCTCATTCGTTTCCCTCCTTAGGCCTTCATTTAGGTCAGTAAAAAAAGGAGTAAAAAAACTAGATGTAGAACCATTAATTAACACTACAAATGATATCGATGACAAACAACCATTATCCAATTTACCATTTAGAGACAGATTCTAATACGGATTATCATTAGTCTTAGATTCATTCAACTCACCTTATCATATGCCTTAGATAGATCCATCTTTAGAACCATGGCAACATACATCCTTTTTTTTATGGTATGAAGCCCTTCCTGAGCTAGCCTCACTACATCATATATCTATCTTTCATGTAAAAACCCAAACTATTCTTGGGAAATGGATTCAAAGAAGACTTTATTTCACCTATTTGCTATAAATTTTTGGAAATTATTTTGTAACCTATGTTGCATAACAATATTAGTGTAAATTCCTCAGAAATTTTAGAATTATCCTTCTTTCGGATGAGACCAATAAAGGTAGAGTTATGGGATTTTATTATTTAATAGAGGAGGATCCTGCTTTCACCACCCTCAATATATCCTCCTCTATTAAATCATAAAATCCCATATAAAACTCCATTATCCACCCACTAGGACTTATAATTTTTTCTTTCTAAAAGGATTCCATAATTTCTCTAAGCCCCCCTCTAGTTACTCTATTGTTATGTCTTCATTCTACTCCTGATTGATGAACCTAGGAAAGTAGGAAGGCATTTTGATTATTTCTTCTATATTTTCCCTAGGAGGTACTTCATAGATTTATGAAAGTGGGTTACCCAAATCTCTACTATCTCCTAGAACCCTATGACTTTGCTTCCATCCTCTTGTCCCATTTCCTACATTCGATTGATGTTTTTTTTTTCTTTGCATAATTTTGAAAGAACTTAGTATTCACATCCCTTTTTACTAGCCGAATTTCCATGTTTGTTATCCTCCATTTGGATTCCTCCCATTCCATTATATTTGTTTTTGTATATTCCAAAATCTTTAACTATGCCTTTTCAACTTCTGGAGAAATCCATTCATTGTTTTGGTAAAGTTTTTTTTATCAATTTGTACCTCTACCTCAATTAATTCTCTTTGAGAATTTTGAAATTTTTGATTTTCCTAGTCTAGTGTGACCCTATTTACTTTTTTTTAAGTTCTCTGCAAATTGAAACATTCATGAGTGTTCACTAAAGGGGTCAAACTTCATCCAATTATGATTAACAACATTTGAATTCCTCATTCTCCAACCATTTTGGGTTAAATTTGATAGGACTAGGAGATTTATTTTCACCTTTCTCAATTTGTAATAGGATAGGGAGATGGTCTAATGAAGCCCCCACTCCAACCCATGTCCTAGTCTTATAAACATACACCATAACCCTCTTTTCGATGAAAAACCTATCCAATCTTTTAGAGACACCTTCATCCCCAACCCTAAAATTTCTCTAGGTAGATATTGGTTTCATTGACATTACATATTAACACAATATTCTACCAGTGGGTATGGCCCTAAAATTTATTCTCTAGAACTATCTTCTTTTAGTAGTTAGATTTAGGTCCCCATATAATATAAAATTTTATTTTTTTAGGGTTCCTAGGTTGAATATATTGTGTTATGCACCAAATTACCAAATGCCCCTCTTTTGTTTCTTGAGGGACATCTACTTGTATGTTTGTATCCTTGAAAATACCCAATCCCCCACTTCAAATTCCCTTTCGTTGTGATGTTGATCTACTTGTTTTTTCATCCTATTTTTTGCTATAGCCAAGTTGTCCTTCTATAGTTGGAGAACCTCTTCTTGGTGCTCTATGTGGTCTTCCATTGCTTGAACCTTCACTTTCCCTCTCAAGGGTGATGTAATACATGGAGGATGATACCCATGAAGTGATCTGGATTATGTTGACAATGAAATGAAGGTAGAGATATAAAAAGGAAACACATAGAGATATCGCAAGAAACATAGTAATATAGTTGAACTCGAATTCTATTAATGAATGGAATACAAAAGACTGTAAAATGCAAAGCACACAAACTAGCTACAATGGTGGTAGCTTATCCTTGAGAGAGATGTGTCGGCTACACTCATTCGCAAGAGGATGATTACAAAGAGGCCGAAAATACATTTTAACATAAAATCATCAATGAAAAAACCCTAAACATCCAAAACCCTAACCTTAGAAGATGAAACGACAAAAGGTTTGTGGGATCTGATGTGATTAGTTCATACATCAACTTCCTGGGATGTAACTTTTGCATATGATCTCTGTTTGGGGGACTTGGTGGCCTGTCGAAAAGGTGTATCTGAGAAGAACACATTCCAAACAACCCAAAGTTTTCCTCTGATAACATTTTGGGCACTTTCATGCCAAAAAAACATTGTCTAGGGCCTCAAAACGACCCCAGAAGTTTGGGACTCGAAAAACTTTAAAAAACTGCCAAGATGTGGAACCATTTTTAATTAGTGGAACAAGTGGGTGGCCACAATTATCCACCTTATTATTCCTCCCCACTTATAAATAAATGGTCCCCATCGCATCAAGTTACTCCATCAGATGGGGAAACTTCTATTGAATCTGACGGCCCGATATAGTTGGATTTTCAGTTGGCCGGTGCCCTTTGTCTTGGTGTCCATGATTCAATAAATTGTCACCAGTTCAATGTAGTTTGGATTGAGTTCTATATGGGACAAGTGCTTGGCTACATCCAAAGTGTCTAGGAGAGGTGGAAAACATGGTCAAAGTAGCTCCACACTAAATACGGGGTGCAAGCCCAGGACAAGGGGAATACTTAATTCAAAATCATTCTCACCCACAACCTTGGTGATGGTGTAAGTCTTGTATCATAGTGGGAATAAATTTTGATGGGGTCCCATGTGGCACTTTTTCTACAAATGCAACCATACCTCATCTCCCATTTGAAACTTGTGTGGTACCTGATGCTAATCATGGTGCTACTTATACTTGGCGTTGACTTTCTGCAAAATATCATGAACTTGTTGTTGGATGCACTATATTTATTCAACAAATTTGGTTTCTTTATTAGCCTCAGTCTGAGCATGGGAGGACTCCTCCCATTTGGTTACAATGGGCAGAGATACAACAATGGGGGCCAACGGTGCAAACGCCAAGCACACCTGAAAAGGGTTGTGGCCAATAGAGATGTGGAGGGCTCTATTGTACCTATGTTGAACATAAGGAAGGATCTCATCCCATGTGCATGGATGTTTGGAATTATACATCCTCAAGATATAAACAATCATCCTATTGAATACTTATGTTTTTCCATCAGTTTGTGGGTGGAAGGAAGTCGACTTGGTCAACTTGGTGTCCATCGTTGACCATAGAATGGACCAAAAAGTATGTTTCTGGGAAACCATTGACCGTGGGGAGATACTGACAACCAATAAGGCAGATCAGATTGACTCCCTATCTCATAAAGAAACCTAACAAAGAAACAGAAGAATACTTTGAATGAAAAAGCAAGCCATAATAGAGTCCAAACCTAGGCTAAGTTGCTATGACAGAGACCACATTCAGACAAGAAAGACCCTGGGAAGTAAAAACTTGTCAGGGAGGAGGATGAATGCCTCCAAAAAATTTTCTGGATAGGTATACGACTGTCTCTTCAACAACTAGTGTGCATACGTGCGCTGTAAAAGGGCAGGGCGTGTGTGCACGTGGGGAGTCCCACTGTAGGCTGCATGTGCCTATGAAATCCTAAAAAAAAAGAAAATAAGCAACTAAGCTTCAACAGAGGATACTGGTATTGAACACCAACACCCCTTAAAGGTAAAAAAAAAAGTTTACTTTGACAAAGAAGAGGCAAGAAAAATTTAACAAATCAAAGCTAATCCTGAGGTTATTACCTGACTATGGACTATTCAATTAGAGACCTAGAAGGACCCAGATAATCCCTAAGAAGGATCACTTCTGCAAGGGAGAGGATGATTGCCTCTTCCTGAGAAGGATTTCCTGGGTTCTCAGACACGCAGCTAGCACTTCATCAGTAGGCGTACATATGCGGCCTGACTAAAGGCAGGGTGCGTGAATACGCGTGTTGTCCCACTACAAGGCACGTATGCCTCTTAAGACTCTCAAAAAAAGAAAAGAAATAGTCTGGTAAGTAGATCAGGGAAGACTGGTATTGAGAACCAGAACCCCTGAACACTCATACTTCTTGCAGAAACTCAAAAAAGGCAGTAAAACCAATTTCAAAATACCCAATAAAAAACAAAATCCTCAAAGATCCCTAGAGACTCCCTAGTATGGTCTCCAATTCTGATGTGAGTGGGAAATCCCGCTTACGGACTTAGCATTTAAGGGCTCTAATCATGCATGCAAAAAATGACCATTTAAAGGCCTCTACTTTTTCCTATTCTCCCAACACAAAACCTCACATTCATGCAATACAAAGGTCCAAACAAGATTAGGTAACTCTACCTTGAATCCTTTGTTTGATGTCCATCCCTTCACTTTCACTTGCTCCTTGACTGCAAGCCTCCTCCCAAAGCTGACCTGCATTCACACATGGACAAACAGAGAGCTGGAAACATGCATTTCATATACTAATTGCTGGGTTAGATGTGACAATATCATGAAATAAATACACAATTTGAACACATGATATGGTGGGACAAAAAAAGTATTCCTTTTGTATTAATCTTCACAAGAGTAAACTTACAATATGTGGCCGACACTGCTCCTCGAACCTGGTCCTTGTCTCCTCTTCACAATGCACCAACTACTCAACCTCACAATACAATTGAGAAAATTGGGGCAAAGGGGGGATAAATTTGGGCAGAGTTTCTATACTCTTCTTATTCTTCTTCAAATGGGACCCCTACCCCTTCTTTTATAGGTAGTTATCTGGTTGGATGACTGGCCATAGGCAGTCAAACAGTTTTAGCAATTTCTTGAAACTCTGTTTCCCGTCTGCAACTTTCCATTTTTCGTTATTTTGTCAGTATACGCGTGCTGTAGAAGGCCCGCAAGCATATGGATGTGTGCATACATGGGTTGTAGAAGGCCAGGGCACGTGTGGCTCAAAAAATAGGGCTTTTTAGAAGATCTTGGCTCAATAAATTGGAAACTAGTAGGGCCAGAGGCCAGGTATGTAGGCTGGGTGAAAATTAGGTTTATAACACCATGGGAGCCCAAAATGAACCCAAACACACTCAAATAAGAGATTAATATTAGCCTCAGTGGTGATACTCTTCTTGCAGGGTGAAAAACTTCCATATTAGAGAATCAATCAACGAACATAAAGACACATTGATTACCATGCTTGGTTGAAAGTAGACCAAATTGTTACACATTATTTTCATCACTCCTATGACTATTAATGATGTAAACCTATCCTTTGTCTTTAGAAGGATCAATTGCCTTAATCCCTGAAGAAGAATGAAGATGTATTTTCCCAGAGAAATGAAATTATCTTTTCCTTTGTAAATAACCCTATCAAGAAGGATCGTCGCACCTTGCACAGTGTTAAGGGTGCGATGATTCCAAATTGTCACATGTTGCACCACAGTGGCTTGCGATGTCGTCACACCTTGCTTAGCATTAAGGGTGCGACGATTTTCCGTATGAAGGAAAAAGAGAAGATTCTCGATGCTTCTAGAATAGAAGCTTCGAGGGTGAGGTGGCCTTCGATCAGTTTGCATCTGATTCGTATCTCTAATCTCATGGAATCATCCTAACCTCCTCACCCTATTCATTTTAGCTTATAAAAGGATAAGAGTTCTCATGGGGAGAGTTAGTTGTTTTGGAGCTTGGTGAGATTTGTGAAGAACTTTTGATAATAGCCACTGAGATATTAGTCAAGCCAAGAGTTTGGGCCTATGGTGGCTATGAGCTTTTCTTTATCAAGATAGATTGTGAATGACTATCATATCTACAGTCTCAGAATCTATGCAACATAAGTGTGTGGGAAGCAAGGAACTGTTGGAAGGAACCTAACAACATCAAGGCATTTGGTTGTATCTTTCTTCCACATTCTTTAATACATATATACTTTTCTTCCCTATATGAATGTTACTTTTCTATATTGTATGATTCCTTGATCACATACATAGTTTCATATCGAATAGACTTTATTATTCTTGCCTTCGTTGGATTGTGTTTCTTTGCAGATACTTCTCCATAAGATTTACGACGAAGCTGGGATCACATTGGCGAGGTTAGGTCTACTACATATAAAATGTATGTTTTGGATCCTCTTCCTATTTGGTAACTGAAATCTAAGGAAATTTTAGTATATTTTTATGTTTTGTTCCAATTTCTTATTGAAGCTATGGAGATTAGTTTGTGTCCGCACTTACCGATTTGTCCAGTACCAAAATTGGCGACCATACTGAGGACATATTGTTTTCCTAGTTTGTCTTGATTTCTTCCTTTGATTGCCTGGGTTTTGTTTTTTGAGTCACTGGGAGATCCAGATTGACTCTCTGACTGTTAAACTTCACTGGAAAAACCTTCTTACTTTTTATTTTTTTCCATTTTTTCCTTTGATCGTCACACCCTTCTTTGAGGGACAGTGTTACAATTTAGGATCGACACACTCGTCCTTGAGATACCATGTGACATCGTTGCACTGTGGACTTCTGTTACCCGCGACGATCTAGGATCAACGCACTGTGTTAGTCTTCCAGCCTGCGACGATTGTGAATTTTTTATAGTTTTTGATGGTTTTCCCTGCCCAGATCTAAGATATGGTTTTGGGGTGAATTTTTGGGTTTGATTATGGTTTGTTTACAGTATGCTTGACAACTTTGAATATGCTTTTATCGATATTTGTTTTGTTTTAGCTTGTTTTCGTTTGAAAGATTTGATCTCTTGCTTTGAGTGTCTTTCAGTTACCAAACATTGTTTTTATTTAGAATTGTTTAGTGAAAGAACACTTCTTTTTTCTGAATAATTCGTGTTAAAAGAGAAAATTTGTTTGGGTTATTTTGTTTTATAGAGATTTGCTATTGTTTTTAGTTATCTTTGAAATAAAAAAAAGTTAATTTCTTGCTTTTCATTAGATTGGGGGCATCTTTGCATTTGAAGTAGCGAAATTGCATGGTTTTTGGTCTTGAATTCTTAAAAAAATTCCCCCCTCATGGTCGGGGGGCCCAAGAATTGTGTATTGGTTTATAGTCTCTTTGGCTCATTTCTTGAAGATCTTGATATTGATGAGTTTAATAAAATTTTGGGACATTGTGCAACTGGGAATGATAAACGTTTTCTCCTTCTCGTAATATAGCTTTCATCGAAGTGAAATATTTTCATTGTCCTTTCTTTGCATTGTTTATAGTCGGTCAAGACTCAAACATCATTTAGTCCACACCATTTTCCTCTTGAGTAAACAACAACCTTAAAATAATGCGCTTATAAAAATTGATTAGACATTTTTATAGTTTCTGGTAGCAAACCTACATTTGCTTAAGGTGTAGGGCTTTGGAATAGGTTGAAAGGATAACTTTCCAAAGCTATAAACAAACATAGAATCTTGAGTTAGGGAGCGGTGAAATCCAATTATTACATTTTGTCCTAGGAATCCCTTCTCACATAAGGGTCAATCATGAGGTCGCATTGAGACTAGCAGAGTGACTAAGCCTGCTTTGTTGGTCTTGGTGTAGTGGTTGCCCATATTATGGGGGTCACTTGCGAAAACAGTTACCATGTGCGGGTCTTCTCAATTCGATTTCGGGATCAGTTACCTTGCTCTTGCGCGTGTATTAGACTATCGCTTGTTTCCCTAGGCATTATTGTTGTATTTGGTAAGCTTAGTGGCCTTTCTCTTTAGGGTAATACACAAGGTGACGGTGAAGGGGAAGTCTTCATTGTACCTAGAATCGACGTTGGCCAAAATCACTTGGGCTCCTTGGATGGTAAATTCATGTTTATTGTGTGGAATCTTGATCCAAGGCGTAAGTCCATTAAGTAGGTCATCAACGTAACTTTTCCACCCACTCTATCTCAAACCCTTCTTACATTGTCCTCACGATGTTGGATTTCATCACCAACTAGTGCGTTCATTGTGAGAAGGTTTTGTTTGTTTGATTGCTTCCTAGATTTTAAGCGTGTGTTGTTTATTTTCTCTAGCAGACTCTAGGTTGGATCTGTGTTTAATGGCATCAATTCCCAGAACGACGAATGAAACAACCCCTTCTTTGGGGGAGCCTTTTGTTTTTCCTTCTTACAGAAACGTTGGTCCTCCTTACATCTCTGTTTTTAGCCTTACGGGTCTCACAATTGGATTGCCAGTATGGTTGTTTTCCACTCCGGTAATCTTGAATGCAACAACTGCTTTGGTTGTAAGAACTTCCCCCCAAGAACATCCATCTCATGTTGATCCTTTATATTCTTCACCATTAAGATCTTCTTCTCCTTCTTCACTTACAAGGTCTTCTTCCGTTTCATCTTCTTCACTAAGTGAAAGCTCTGAAGCTAGTAACCCAGTGGATAAGAAGAAGAAGAAAATGAAGATTAAGACGAAGATAAAAAAGCAAGGGTCCAAACCTCCAACCACTTCTAGACATGTTGGAAAACAACCAGTTGTTGATAATCATGTTGGGAGTGTTGATGGTGGCAAGATCACCCAAACAACCCGTAAGCCCAAGTACCATTGCAGGCTTTGTAAGGGTAGCCATCTTGTTAAGGATTTCCCTGGTCTATCCAAGGTTATTGAAGCATGGTATACACGTCCTCGCCAACCCATGTCATCAACCTCTGAACAACATGCTGCTGACCTCCCGTTAACTAGTCAGGATACCGTTGGGAAGAAGAAAAGTAGAGTCAATTTCCCTTGTAGGTTATGCAAAGGGTGTCATCAAACTCACATTTTCCCTCGTATGGACGAAGCCTCAAAATTACTGGAATACATGAATGTTTCCTAGCCTCCACTTCCGTCTGCTTACCGTAGGATTAATCTCGACCCACTTGTAGTTGATGGAACGATCAATTTGGTCCCTTCGTCGGTTAGTCTGGTTGATCAATTAGTCAATATGGTCACGTACTTAGTTGAACCAGTTGACAAAGTGGTCGATCCACTCCCATACTCGGTCGATCCCACTCTTTGGTTAGAGAGTGAAACCTAAGAGATCGATCTATTTCCACCTGTCGATCCCATTCTCCCCTTGGATAATGAAACCCAAGTGGTCTATCTGATCTCATCATCGGTTGATCCTACTCTCCCGATAGAGAGTAAAATTGATACTTCTCATGTTTTTCTTGTTGATACAGACTCTACTATGTTGGGGAGCATTCCTCCTCTCGTGGAACCAGGTCCCAGTAATGAGGCCATCCTTTTTGATTGGGGTGTGCTAACTGGACCTCATCTTCCCTCTCACGTTCCTTTCAATATTACAATACAAGTTTGTGGTCGGGACGTTCCTCAGACACTGATAAACAAAGGTGCGTCAGTTACTATTTTGTCCTCCATTGCTTGGCAAGATTTGGGTTGTCCTCAACTTGTGTCGATTACCCGAAATTATTTAGCTTTTAACATAAGAGCCAATCACCCTTTAGGAGTCCTTCCTTAGTTTTCCGTAACTTTGGGAGGAAAAACTGTCTTTATTGATGTTATGGTAGTCCAAGACCCCTTGGATTTCGATTTAATACTTGGGAAAGATTATTTCTATGCCATGAAATCTATTGTGTCCACTCTTTTTCATGTGATATATTTCCCTCACGATGGAAGAATTGTGACTTTTGATTAACTTTCATTCATTGGTACCGACTTGAACATCAACCCAATGAACTCCCTAAATGGTTCTTATATGCAGACGGTATCACTCCCACCACAGGTCAATTATGTGGCATGATATCCCATGGCTTCAACTGCTAATGAAGATGAGCCTCTCACTGTAAGCTTAGTCTCTTATGACTTATATCCGGTAGTTGAAATGGTAATCTCTTTGATAGGACTGTTAGAGCTTGATTGCCTTACCCCTGTCATGACCCTCGACATGTGTTCCTTCCAGAGTGTGTTTCTTCTGTCCAGTGAAGATCTCTTGTAAGCCATGATTGAGTTTTTTCCCTTGACATGGTGTCCTTCCAAAGCATTGTCATCTTGGAAGCCGTGATCAAGAAGAGATATTTGAGCATGATTTTCTATTTTCAAACTCGTTAAAAAATGAAACCAGCTGCGAGGACAATTTTTGCGTCTTTGTTTCAAGATCGTTAAAAAATGAAACAGAGGTCTGGGGATTGAACCTAGATTCTCGAGCATAGTTTTTCTTTTCTATGGAAAGCTCATTAAAACATGAAATATATTTCTCCCCTCTTAGATTGAGTCAAGTACTTCATTACATATATTATTTGAAGCTTCATTTCATCTTCCTGTGCCATTGTGTTGGAAGATTGATTGTTGTCATTGATGTCAACCCTAGTCATGGGTTTTGGACCGCAAGATTGATAAAGGTATTTAGACATGAAGGAAAATGCACATGCATATACAACACCCATGAATGGATAGTATACATCATGATGTTTCCAGTGGTATGTGGCATGTCACATGGATCCTCATGGTTGAGAAGAAATGAATTTTTGAAGATGACAAAGTGAATTGAAAAAGGAAGTACATGTAGGCCCTGAAAACAATTAAAGAAAATAATTACAAAATAAGAAAGTGTCAGGTCGGCCCTAATGTTAAAAGGAAGTGACATAAATGGTATAAA
>ML796768.1:109916-129333 GCA_009831015.1 Picea engelmannii | reverse complement strand
TATAGGTGGAACAACAGTAAGTTGGATTTCGAAACTGCAAAAGGTTGTTTCACTTTCAACAACAGAGGCAGAGTATGTTGCTGCTATAGAGGCTAGTAAAGAGATGATTTGGTTACAAAGGTTTATGGAGGAATTGGGAAAGAGGAAGGAGAACAATAGGTTGTACTGTGACAGTCAGAGTGCCATTCACCTTGCAAAGAACTCAACCTTCCATTCAAAGACTAAGCATATACAGTTGAGGTACCACTTCATACGATCCGCCTTGAAAGATGGACAATTGAAGATGGAAAAGATACACACTAGCCATAATCCTGCAGACATGTTAACAAAGGGAGTAACCAGGGAGAAACTGAGTTCTTTCTCAGTTTCAGTTGGTCTTCAAGAATGAAGATGAAGATGGGAAATTTGCCAGGTCCAAGAAGGTTCAGAGTCCAACATATACAACAACGATGGAGTTGTTGAGATCAGTCTCCAAGTGGGAGATTGTTGGTTGTGGAGCATGATTATCTTCCTTATTTATAGTTCTTTTACTTTCAATCGTGCTTATACCCCATGAAGTATTTACACCCCAGAAGTATGTACACTCTTCCATGCGGGGGAGTGTAGAGGGGGGGTACCCCCTCTGCGGGGTCTGGGGGCAAGCGGGGGTTCGGGGGCGAAGCCGCCGAAGCAAAAATTGCCTTATAAAAGTATATTGTAATTTCATTGTAAACCTGGACCGTTCATTATAAGGTCGCAGATCTAATGGTAGAGATTATGTTAGGGTTTTTTTCTCTAGAAGGCAACCCTCTTTTATGAGGGAAATGTATTGCAGCTATGATTTGATGGTGAATATTGTATTCTGAGCGAGGAGACTGTGAGAGAAAGAAGAGGAAGTTACAACGGGTTTTGCTGTAGGTTGTATCCCTTCATTTGTTGGATAATAATAAAGGAAGGACCTGGCAATTTCTCTGGTGGACATAGCCCACACTGGGTGAACCACGTAAATCTGTGTCTCTCTTGTATTGTGTGTCTTCTATGTTTTGTTTCTGCATTTTTTTTATTTTATTGCTCCGCGGTCCTGTTTTTGTAACAACATAGTCAACAATCCAAGGAAACAATGCCCATAGATCATCTACACCAAGAGAACTTCTCAGTGCTCACATATTTTTTGAATGAATCCACAACATTCTTCAAAGTGTCCACTTTCATCAACAACACTTTCTTTTCTTAAACCATGTCTCTCACAAAGTGATATTGAACATCAATATGCTTTGTCTTTGAATGATAAGTCAGGTTCTTCGCTAGAAAAGTTTCACTATGACTGTCACAATCTATCGTAACAACTTGTTGTACCAACCCAATACCTAGACACAATCTTTGTAACCATACTGCTTCCTTGCTTCCATGAGTGGCTGCCATGTATTAAGCTTATGTAGTTGAAAGTGCCACTATATATTGTCTTTTTCTCATCCAACTGATTGCTCCTGCAAACAGGTTAAACACATACCCACTTGTACATTTCCTACAATCCAAATCTCCAACCTAGTCTGCATCCACAAAGCCATGTATATCCAACACTCTGTCCAATCCTGGTCTTCCTTGGTAGCACAATCCATAGCTATTAGTGCCACGAAGATACCTGAAAACCTTCTTTACTGTTGTCCAATGCTCCTTCCTTGGTTTTGAAATATACCTACTCAAAACTCCCACTGCATGTACAATGTCCGATCTAGTACAAACCATTGCATACAACAAACTTCCAACTGCACTCGCATAAGGAACACAAGACATGTCCTCCCCCTCTTCTTGTGTCTTGGGACACTGATCCACAAATAAATTTACACCAACATGATTAGGGTCCCTAACTGGTTTACATTCTTGCATATTAAACCTTTGCAATATTGTCTCCACATATTTTCTCTGATTTAACTAGAGTTTCTTGTTTTTACGATCTCTTTTAATTTCCATGCTCAAAATGAAATTTGAAGCATTGAGATCCTTCATGTCAAATTTAGAGGACAACTAAGTTTTCACATATTGGATAATCTCCTTGTTGTTTCCTATCAAGAACATGTCATCCACATACAAGACCAAATAAATCAAATGAGCACCAATTAATTTAAAATACACATAGTGATCCTCTTTGCTTCTCGTGAAGCCAAGTCCCAACATATAAGTATCAAATTTTTGATAGCACAATCTTGGTGATTGTTTTAAACCATATAGGGACTTTTTCATCTTGCATACCAACTCCTTCTTTCCCTTCAAAAAAAAGCCTTCTATTTGCTTCATATATATTTCTTCTTCCAGATCCCCATGTAGGAATATTGTCTTCACATCCATCTTTTCTACTTCAGAATCAAATGTAGCAGCAACAAATAACATAAATCTAATAGAAGTTAACTTGGAAATAAGAGAAAAAATATCACCAAAATCAATTCCCTCAACTTGGGAGTAACCCTTTGCTACTAACCGAGCTTTGTATTTCTCCACTTTGCCTTCTGCATTCAACTTCTTTTTAAATACCCATTTGTTTCCAATGGGTTTCTTCTAGCCGACAACTCCACTAGATCCCAAGCCTCATTCTTATCCAAGGATGCTATTTTTTCATCCATGGCCTTTTTCCAAAGTTTTCCATTCTCTAAATCCACTGCCTTCCTGACAACTCTATTATCATCATCAGTAATAGACAAAGAAAAATTTGAATGAAAATCAGATAGAGTATACCTTTCATGTAGCCTTCTTTCCCGCACCGATCTCCTCAATACTGGAGTATGATGATATTCTTCTTCTGATTCATCATCCTTTGGCTCAAAATCTATTTTCTCTGGTTCTTCCTTAATTGGTATGACTTCTTGTTTAACAACGTCCTTTGCTTCTCTAAATACCACATCTTGGCTATACACAACCTTCTTATTTTCTGGGTTCCAAAGATTATAACCTTAGATACCATCTTTATACCCAATAAAGATACACTTTTTAGCCTTCTGATATAGGTTACTCTTGTTTTCCTTTGGAACATGAACATAGGCCTCACATCCAAATACCTTGATATGTGTGAGAGAAGGTTTCTTATTAGTCCATACCTCTTGTGGAGTCTTGTCATCCAATGATGATGAGGGTGAGCTGTTGAGGGTGATGCAGTACCCACTACCTCTGCCCAGAATTCTTACCCTAACCTGACACCACTAAGCATGCACCTTTCTTTTTCCATCAACGTCTTGTTCATCCTTTCTACAACTCCATTCTGTTGAGGTGTATATTGAGTAGTCTTCTACCTTTTTATACCACACTTCTTACAAAATTATTCAGATTCATTCCCGCATAACTCTCCGCCATTATTTGTCCTCAACACCTTAATTCTTTTCTCTGTTTGATTCTCAATAAGAGCCTTAAACTCTTTAAACCTGTCAAAGACTTCATATTTCTTCCTGAGGAAATATATCCAAGTATTCCTCAATATTTCATCAATAAATGAGACACAATACATAAATTTTCCCAATGATGGACTGAAAGAGGTCCAAACACATCATTGTGAACTAGTTGTAAAATTCCTTCTGCACTCGTTGCACCAAAGGGGAATCTTACCCGATTCTGCTTCCCATATACACAATGTTCACATAAATCAAAATACAGAGAGTAGTTAGACATGCCTTGAACCATACCTTTACTGTGTAGTAGTCGAAGACCCTTCTCTTCGATATGTCCTAGTCTTTGATGCCACATCATAAACTTTTCTCTAGAGACTCTAGGAGTTTTTTCTTCGTCAACTCCAATATCAGGAACAATGGAAATATTACACTCATCATTAATAGTGCTTCCTTCCAACTTATACAAAATTCCAAACTGAACTCCCTTCATCAACACCATTGCTCCTCGAACCATATTGCAGGTTTCATTTTCAAATATTATTTTTACCCCTGCATCATCCATTTTTCTTACAAAAATCAAATTTCTGGCCAATCCTGGGATGTGCAGAACACCAGGTAGTGTTCTAATCCTTCCATCTATGAGCCTCATCTTGAATTTTCCTTGTCCTATGATTCTAGTTGTCGAGCCATCACATAGGAAAACATTACCTCCATCATACCTTTCATATTCACAGAACCACTCTCTGTGGGGAGTCATATGAAAGGATTCACCTGAGTCAACCAACCATGCCGCATGATTTTCATGTGTGCTTGAAGAAGCCAAGTACACATCTCGTCCTTCTTCCTTGAAGGTCTTTTCTTCTGTAAAAGGAGCTTCTTCAAATCCCTTTTTTTTTCTTCTCAACTTTGGATCTACACTGCTTCTTGTAGTGCCCTTCTTTTCCACATCTCCAACATACCTTTACAAAATTTCTGGGAGATTTAGATATACCCTTAGACTTAGATTTCCCACTTGAGGACTTAGATCTATTTCTTTCCTGGGAGCGTCCTCTTGCACATAATGCATCCATGCTCTGTCCTTCCATTTTCTTCAGTCCCATCTCCTCTGACAACAAGGATGAGACCACTTCATCAAACTTCAAGGAAGTTGTATTACTACCTATGGCCACAACCAGACTATCCCACGAGTTTGGTAAAGAGAACAATAAACTGATAGACTTATATTCATATGAAATTTTAATCTCAACAGATACTAACTGACTCACCAAAATATTGAAGGTGTTCAAATGCTCTTCCACCGAACCTCCATCACTCATCCTCAAGTTATACAACTTCTTTCTCAGGAATAATTTATTTACTAGGGACTTAGACTGATACAACTTCCCCAACTTATCTCAGAAATCCTTGGTTGTAGCTTCCTCTGATACATTCAGTAATACTGAATTTGAGAGATACAGTCAGATTGTACTCGTCCCCTTTCGATCCAAATTTTTCCAATCATCTGCTGAAGTTCCTATAGGTGCAATACCTAGATCCAACGCATTCCACTGATCTCTGTTTATCAACAGATCTTCCATATTGATCTTCCACAACTCAAAACTTTTCCCATTAAACTTCTCGATATCCATTTTTGAACTGGTCACCATTTCTCTGCACCTGAAGAATCAATACCACTGATCTCTCACTACAACAAGGCTTATCACAGTCTAGATCCAAACCCTCAAGCACAAATGCGTCCCTCTGAAGCCAATAATAGCTTTGATACCAAATGCAGATTTTAACCTTGTACAATCATTTACTGCAAACAAATTTTCAGTAAAAGAACATAAAAGATACAATGAAAAATACACACATTACACAGAGATTTTTCTGTTGGAAACCCAAATCGGGAAAACCAACATATTCTATATTCATTCACATCATACATTGTTTACAATACAATATACATATAGGAGCCAGTAACATCCAAAAACCTAACCCAATGACTCGGATTAGTCAACAACCCTAATTCCTTAACCAGAAATAGAAAACTGTCAACAAAAACCATGTGCCGAAAACCCACCCAACAATGGACATGAAAATCAAGGTGACATGCAAAACGAGGCAAAAAAGGTGACATGTTTCCCGAGGGAATTTTTTTTTTCAAACCTCCCCACGCGGCCGACGCAACTTAGCAGTACAATTCGTGCAAAGAATATAACATATACCCAACAACTTGAAGTAGTTTAAATTCATCTAGAGGAGGTACATGCCAAATATGATGGTATTATCTCCAAGGCTAGAGTAATCAAAGACCAAGCAAAGAGGATAGAGGATTCCATTGTATATGAAAAAAATATAGATGAAATGCACATGTAGAGTGAAGAAAAACCGTTAAAAGTGGAACCATATCGACGCCCTCATTACCGGGAAACATTTCAAGGAAGACCAAAAGGTCAATATCAACATTATCAAGGAAGAAGATGGAATTATTGTCAATATTCATGGAACAAGGCGTCACAAAACCACTCTTCAACAAGATACTATCAAATACCAACAACCACTACAAATTGGAGAAGTTACAACAAAAATACATGGAAACAAAGGAAATAAACTTATGCAACAACTAGACACCACGGATTAAGACCAAAAATAATTGATTTTGGATGGATAGATGTTATGGTAAAGTCCCCCCATGCGGAAAGGTGAAACCCCCCTTAGATCAAGACCCATGTTGATCCAATGCAGAAGAAAACAAATGGTGAACTTCTTTCCCCCTAGACCTATTTCAATAATTAGAATAAGAAGGAAGAGATGGATGACTTACCTTTTCACGTCGATTGTCTTTGCTACTCTAGCTTTTGACCTTGATATCCAAGCTTTTAGGAACACAAAAATGCCTGCAAAGGACAAAGTGAAACCTCCTTCTTACACAATATATTGTTAAGTGAAAATATATCTATCTACGATGAATTTTAACAAAAATAGACATGCATACACTTGAATACATAGACATGAGAGGAATAGGCCAAGTTATGTATTAATGGAAAGCCAACAAAATGGAAACACTTACAATATCAAGTTTGAAATTGCAACAAATCCTCCAAGCTCTCCTTTCCATCCCTTTAGATCTCACACAATCATAAGTATGATGCTCTTAATTCCCCCCCTTCTCTTGAATGTCTCAAGATTAAAAGTATGATACTTTGAAATTCTCCTCCCCCTTTCACCCAAGAATGGCCTTCATTATATAGGAGTTTGAGGCACAACAACCATAGGGTATTTTGGGAAGATGGTTAGATAGAATGAATATTTAGCTCATGAGGTTGGGATTTGGTGCCTAGGATGGAGAAAAGAGATATGACCTGAATCCTTGACCCAAACCAGCTTATATATTCTCAGATCTTATCCCATAAATAAGGTGACTTAGTTGTAACCACTTCATCGCTCCCCCATAAATGAGCACAGGGAGATAATGTCACTCCCCTATAACTGACTAAGGAGTGATGGGAAGGGTTCATCGCCCCTTGGACATGGGAAAGGGAGTGATGATGATAAAAATGGGCCAAAATCCTAAGGTAAAATATGACATTTCGACCTGCAAATGATGGATTTCTCTCCTAACATGTCTAGGGACGATGACAAATGTTCTCAGATGGTGGTGGAGTTGCGACACTTAACAAGGTGTGACAAATAGGTGTGTAACAATATATCATCATCAATGGAATGAAGAAAGAAGGAACATAAGAAAATCATATTACTTGGTTTCATCACACGTGAAGCCTTTAATTGCAAAGATTTGAGGACAAATCGTTTTGAAGGACGATACTATGTTATGACCCAATGGGGGAATATAAGGGGTAAAATGTGTATGATATGACCCCAAGAGGGGCATATATGGGGCTAAATGTACATGTAATTTGTAAATATATATGAAATAGGGTTGGCCTAATAGTAAAGGGGCCTCATGTGTAGTACACAAATATGTATATACATCATGTATTCATTATTGGAGACATGTGAATTGTGATATATGAATGTATTTGGTTATGTGGAGGAGGTTCTCCTATTGTTTAAGGAGTTATTGTGTAACTTATCTGTCTTGGACTTGTGCTCCACGCTCACATTGTGACATGGTGTGTACTTCTATTCTGCTACGATATTTTAAGCATTTGGTTCATTACAAACTACCACCCAAGACTGAGAGAGTTGGACCGGAAAAAGAATAGGAAGTTCTATAGAAGTTCATGATGGACCTAATGAGGAGGAAGGTTCAAAGAGTTTGAAAGAGGAGGAAGAATCTAGAACTCAAACTTTAAGGAGGTCCACTTGGAAAATAAGGAAACCATACCTGTATAATTATAGTCTGTTTGGTTCATATGCATATTTTTTTTGTTTTCTAACACCAATGAGCCTAGAACTATGAAAGAGGCAATGAATATGGAAGATAAGGAGTCCCAGAAATTGGCCATGGATGAGGAAATGGATACAATTAGAAATAATGATACATGTGAATTGGGATCATTTCCTGATGAAAGGAAACCCATTGGATGTAAATAGGTGTTCAAAAAGAAGATCGATTTAGATGGAAATGTTGAAAAGCACAATGCAAGGTTGCTTGCAAAAGGATATTCGTAGGTTAAGGGGATACACTTTGGTAAGATATTTTCCCTAGTTGCTAAGTTAACATCTATTAGGTTCCTTTTATCGATAGAAACATCCTTTGATTTGGAGATAGAATAGATGGATATGGAAACAACATTCCTACATGGTGATTTGAAGGAGGAGATCTATATGACAGAGTTAGAGCACTATGTTGAAAAAGGTTAAGATTCGTTGGTTTGCAAGTTAAAAAAGTTTTTATATGCTCTCAAACAGTCTCCCATAATGTGGTACCAAAAGTTTGATTATTTTGTGTTGGGATTGGGATTTATGAGATCCAAATCAGATCACTATGTATATTACAAACAAGATGCTGGTCACTTACTTGTTATCACTCTATATGTAGATGCCATGTTATTCTTTGCTAACAGTAAGGATGTGATTTGTGATTTGAAGTCTCAACTTCCAACACAATTTGATATGAAGGATTTGGGGGTTGCAAAATATATCTTAAATGGATATCAAGAGAGTTAGAGCAAATAAAAGGCTTTGGTTGAGCCATAGTAAGTGTGTAAACTCTGTGTTACAATGTTTTTACATGTCAGATTGCAGACTATTGAGTTTTTTGATTTCTATGGGAGCCAAGATTTTAGTTCAACATTGTCACACAACATTTGTAGAGATGGATGATATGAATTTTTTTCCTTATGCTAGTGTAGTTGGTAGTTTGATGTATGCTTTGGTATGTAATAGACTAGACATTGCCCAAGCAGTGGAAGTCTTGAGTCGATTCATTGCTAATCTTGGATGTGAACATTGAGTTGTAGTGAAGAGGGTCTTCATGTATTTGCGAGGTACTTCTAAATATTCCATTTCGTAGTGATGTTTCAGGGGACCCAAACTTAATGGATATACAAGGTTATGTGGATTTTGATTGGGCAGGGGATGCAAATATAAGGAGATCTATGAGCATATACGTGTTTCAATTTTTTTGTGGAGCAGTAATTTGGAAGAGAAAGAGACAACCTGTGGTTGCTTTTCCCACTATATAGGTAGAGTATATAGTAGCTACTCATGCATGTAAGGAGGCAATTTGGATTATGAAACTACGTTCAAAAGTAGGGCTAAGTCAGAGAGCTATTACAATTCAATGTGATAGTAACATTTCCATTTGTTTGGCTAAGAACCCAACCTTTCATGCAAAGGAAAATCATATAAGTATCTAGTACCATTTCGTTAGGGACATGGTATAAGATGGAAAGGTGATACTAGAGAAAGTTGATACTTTGCAGAATGTTATAGATGCATTAACAAAACAGGCGAACACATGTAAATTCAAGTGGTGTTGTGAGTCTATCGCCCTTATGGCCCCTATCAATTAGCTCACAATTTGATGCATTATCCCTTATACTCTTGCATGGTATATGACAAGTGGTAGAATGTTGGGATAGGTGTATCATACACCTTGCGGTCCTATAGCAGAGTATGTAATGATTGATGAGAAGTAGCAGGGAATAAATGCAAAGCAGTGACAAGGAATAATTGCAGAGTAGTGGCAAGGAATATTTGCAGAGTAGTGACAAGGAATAAATGTAGAGCAATGACAAGTAATAAATGTTGACTAGTGGTAGGGAATACATGTAGAGCACTAGGAGGCAATGAATGCTAAGTAACAATAATTGGTCAATTATTCACTATTGGTTTCAACATGTAGAAGTGGAAAAACATAAATGGTTATGGTTTTTTTATGCCTATTTATTCACTGCTAGGGTTGGAGGGAAATAATATGTAAGTTTTAAGTTACTATTATACTGCTGAAATTTATCTAGAATCCTTAGGTTACTACTGAACACTCTCATTGAGAGCACATAGACTCTGTGTTTTAATCATTTAGTTGTTGAATAATACATTGAGTGTGTGGTCTTTCTCATAGAAGGGTTTTCCCCAAGAATTTGTATTGTTAATGGTTTGTTGTTTATTTCAATTGTTTTCAATTATTTTGTTCTAAGTTTTTGAACATTCTTCTCTTGTGGATTAGTGTAGAAGCGTATTCTATGCCTCTACTTCCTTTCATAGCCACTTAAAGACTTACAAATCAATATGCTTTTTGGGCTAGGAGGTGGGAAAGCAACCCCACACCAATAAGGAGACGTCATGTGTCCTTTGTGGGTCCAATGCTTGGCTTTCAAAGTTTGAGGATTTATTTACAAAAGAAAAAAAGGGAGTTAGTTGCCATAATTATAATCTTCGAATTGTAAGAATTTGTTTTTTTGCAACACTGTTATGATCCTTAACTCTTAAAATTGAATCACAAAAAAAAGATATTAGAAATGCTCCACACTCTATTAAATATAAAAACACTTAAGGTAGGGAAACACCTTACAATAATCCTTCCATATTATTTATTTTTATCTTAATTTTAGGTTAAAAATATTTGATTAAAAATAGTATTTTAAACCACAAAAACTTATCAAATGCATATAACATTTATTATAATAATATAGTTTAAAATTTCATTTGAGTTAATCATTAAATTGATATACAAGATTCCTTTGTTTGTGATACAATGAAACTTTTAACATAAACTTAAATATATTTTTTTGTTAAATAATAAAAATTATTATTATCTTATTATATTTATGAGATATGCCTTGAAATAAATTTTAAAAAGTATTAGTTGAATCATAATCCAACCAAAATATGTTTAGAAAATAAGTAACAAATTCAAATTCAACAAAATCCCTTTAAATTACCAACGATAATCTATCATCCAAATATTAAAAAAAAAAGGGAAGAATTCAACGATTTTTTTTAAAGAATGCGAATCTAACTTTTTCAATCCTATTTTATTAAACATGATATTTTAAACAAAAAGAACTTATGAAATGTATATAATATTTATTATAATAATATAATTTAAAATTTAAACATTAAATTATGATAATCTGTTTGTGAGAAAAGTAACCTTTTAACGTAAACTTAAATGTATTTTTTTTTTAAATATTTAAAATTATTATTATCTCATTATTTATGGAATATGCTTTGAAATTAACTTAAAAAAAATATTACTTGAATCATAATTCAACCAAAATATGTTTAGAAAATAAGTCACAAATTCAAATAAAAAAAATCCCTTTAAACTACCCATCATAATTTAAGAAAACAAATATTTTAAGAAAACAAATATTTTATATTTTTAAGGAATGTGAATCTAATTTTTTCAATTATATTTTATTAAACATGGTATTTTAAATCAAAAGAACTTATCACATGTATATAATATTTATTATATATATATATATATTATATTTATTATGTACAATTTGAGTGGGTCTAATGGTTAAGAATATGTGTTTCCTCCTAGGAGGTCACATGTTCAAATCCATAGGGGGTAGGGTATGTACACTTCCGTAGACTTTAGCAGTCAAATCCTTGCATGAAAGGGGTCCCTTTTCCCACAAACAAGGGGGCCTTTTACACCAATTCGATGTCTGGCTTGGTCGTGACCTTAACATCAGATTATGTTTTGTTATGTTATAATAGTGTAGTTTAAAATTTCTTTCGAGTTAAACATTAAATTGATATATGAGATTCCTTTGTTTGTGAGACAAAGAACCTTTTGACGTAAACTTAATTGTACCTTTTTTTTGTAAGCTAACTAATCCATATTAAAATATTACTAGCAAAAATACATGTGTTCTGCTGCTGGCCTACCACATTTTTTTCTTTAGGCTTACTGCCCAAAATTGATAAAAAAAATATGTTGTCTTTGAGAGCTAAATGTTTGTTACAAAAGCTGCTAGCCTTAGGAACTACATGTCTAGTGTCTATTTGATGCTTTGCACGCTGTTTACAGTAACTGTGAGGAAAATAAACATCTAAGAGACTAGACATAAGAGATTAAGTTGGAGGGGAGGGGACATTGTCCCCCGAAACTTGAGGAGTTTCTTCGCTAGGGTCACTGGAGTTGATGCCCACGATATTCTTTTCAAGAATGAAGACTTTCCTGTTCAATGCCTTGATTTGAAGCTAGATATATTCCAACTGCATGGATAATTCATTGTGGGAAGCTTGTTTGTTTGTCAGTGCTTTGCAAATAGTGCCTTCATATGCCAATATAAATCTATGGTTCGATAATACTTGGTCTCCTGTGATTGAGATGACTTGGTGTCCGAGATTCAAGCAACCATTTTTACATCTATTTCATTGTTTGGGTTGTAGTCCTTTCCTAAAAGACATCCGCTTCTAGACTTTCCAGAGTAGCCCGAGTTTCCATAAGGGTGTGAGAAGTAAAATTCTTGGCTACCATTATTGCTTACTGAGCTCGTGGGAGTGGAAGACTTGGACGCAAATTCCTTCCTTTTCCCATGGTCTGTCCTATGTCCATCGCTTCGTTCCAGTCTCCAATGCTGCCGTTGAGCTAGTGAGAAGAGCTTCTAACCCGTGTGCACCAACCACGCCCCTCACCAACCACTCGTTGCGATCCAACCACCTTGATGACCATAGTGATATTATTTCCAGACTTTTGGATCAACAGTTTGGTTCTAAGCCCTTGGTCATCTCCTTCCATCTTAATGGAAAATCCCCTTCGATTGACTGTTGCAATTACTAGTAATTGTGTTGATTTACCAGGGATGACCGTCATCTTTAGGCTAGCTCGCATACGACCATATCCAAGTTGATGTCGAATTAACCCTTCGCTTGTGCACATATCTCTACTCCGATTGTCAAGGCTCTCCATTAGAGCTTGCTCCATAGCCATCCCTGTCGAGTTAGATGCTAGCCCTAGTAGTTTAATTGCCCACTTAGTCATATTGATTACTTGCATGGGTGAGCGCAGAGGTAGAGCTAGGTGGATCATTGAGGCACGTGCTGACCCAACAATGGTCTCTGATGGCCATGGATCTGACATACAACCTTCATTAATCACTGGATTTATTTTGTTTTTATTAAATATTTAAAATTATTACTATTTCATTACTTTTATAAGATATATCTTGAAATAAACTTAAAAAAGTATTAGTTAAATCAAAACCCAACCAAGATATGTTTAGAAAATAAATCACAAATTCAAATCCAATAAAATCCCTTTACTTACCCATCATAATCTATTAAAAAAAATAAAAATGGAACAATTCAACTAAATGTTTAAGAAATGTGAATCTAACTTTTTAGATTCTATTTTATTAAACATGATATTTTAAATCAAAAGAAATTATCAAATGTATATAATATTTATTATAATAATATAGTTAAAATTTCATTTGAGCTAAAGATTAAAGTGATATATGAGATTTTTTGTTTGTTTGTGAAACAATGAATTTTTAATGTATTTTTTTTTTAATATTTAAAATTATTATTATAATTAAAAAATATTAATCATAACTGAGATATATTTTAAAAATAATAACAAATTCAAATCCAATAAAATCGATTGAAAATTACCGACCATAATCTATCATCCAAATATTTTAAGAAATAGGGAAGAATTCAACGAAATTTTTAAGAAATGTGAATCTTAACTTTTTCGATTCTCATTCTACGTCACACCAAATAAAGATTTTTTATTCTCAATCCTACGTTACACAAAATAAAGAAATAAAAGTAAAAAAATAAAAAACAGCACAGCCACTCCACGCTTTCGATTCTCATTCTTACGTCACACAAAATAAATAAATAAAGATTTTTATTTTCAATTCTACGTCACACAAAATAAATATATAAAAGTTAAAAAAAAAATCACAGCCACCCCACGCTTTGAGTGACACCTTCACCATCGGAAAGGATGAAAATGCTCGTTATAAGTGGAAGAAGATAAATAAAAATAAACAGTGGAAATTGACAAAGCGAATTATAGTATTTAAATGTAGTGTATTGACATGTCAAGGGGTTAGAAAAAAAGAAACATGGAGGAGATGGTCCACATAAGAAAAGTTAATATTTATGTTGTGAGGGCGAGGTTAATTACAATATTTATAAAATAATTTAATTTTAATATTTTTAGTTTAAGAATAAAAAGTGTAATAAAATCTGAAAGGAGAAAAAAAAAAGTGGAAAGGAAACATATAGAAAGGAAGGAAACAAATTGTTAGAAAGGATAGTGAACAAATGCTGCATGGTAGTGGAGTCCCTGTCAGGTTGGGATGAGAGTAAATGTGAGGTAGTAGAGATACGTGGATAGAAAGTTGAAGTAGATGTGGTTTGCATGCAAAACATAGTAACGTAAATATATAGTTTTATACATATGAAATATGTATTTTTATACATACGAAATATGTATTTGTATAAAGTATATATTTAGATTTATACATACAAAATTTGTACTTTTATAAAGTATGGGGATGAGATTTTATAGAGCATGCACGGAGCCCTCATTGCATACTTAGCCAGTTTTTGGATCTCGGGTTGTTGGGGTGGCAGGTTCAAAGTTGGGCCTCTTATGCTTTGTGGCCTACAAATAGGACCGACAGTTTTGTGATATACAAAATGACAGGCGGAGTGGTGGACTATAGAAATTTATCAGAAATTAATAATGTCTATTATACAATAGAATAGCAATAAGGTTTGTTACATAGATTCGTGGAGAAAAACACCAAAAAATTAGTGTTGTTGAACTATTTTGCCTTAAAAGTAAGCCTTTTCTTGGACAAAAAAGATATAACATTGTCGAATTGGTTTTCTTTGCACATGTTTTACAGAGCATGGACGTAGCAGTCATTCCATACTTAGCCAGTTTTTGGATTGCGGATTCTCGGGCTGTCAGTTTAAAAAATGGGCCTCTGTTGTTCTGTGCCCTATACAAATTGACAAGCGGGCTTGCGAACTATACAAACTTATTATAAAATAAATAATGTATGTTACACATCTCTGGAAATTACATGAACATTTAAAACATCAACATTGTTGAAGACCAAAAAATTAGCATACAATAAGAATTTTGCACCCAACAATTCCGTCATATACATGAGACAATAATTTATAGAAGATTATAACATTGTACGAAGATTTATACTAATTCGTATAATGCTATAAAACTCCATACATTTTGTACTGAACAATTATGCAGTTGTGGGTTGGCGGAGTTCCGGGTTCACACTTTTCATGTCCAGTGTGCTATGTGATATACATTTTGCACGAAAGACTTCAATCATATACATTTTGCAGCAAACAATTCCGTGATATACATGACATAGAGCAATTTATAGAATATTATAACATTGTATGGAGATTTAAAGTCATTTATATAATTCTATAACATGTCTTAGTTAATGAATAGTATAAGTTATTTTTTAAATTTTATTTAATATTTTTTTTTATAAGTAAGATTGTATAAAAGTTTGTCAAAATGAAGGAGTACAGAGAATTTCCATGGTTTCAAGACGTAAATACTGAGCTTCCCTGAGGGAAAGCCAGCTTAGCCAGACAAACCGCTTCATAACTTAAGTGTAGATTGTCACTGATACAAAAAGAGTTCAAAATTTTGGCCCGTAAGGGTGGGCGCTAGAGCTGTAGAAAGTGTAGATAGCCTAATTATAATAACCATGGACAAAATGCATGAAAGGTCGACATGCACATGAAAAAACAATAGAAAAAAACAACAGAGATCACCGGTATGGGCTGTAGTGCGACGACGCGGCCATGCAAAAGGCACGAAATGTCGTGTCCCCGGGAGGAGGCGACTCCTCCTGGAGTGGTGTGCGGTCAAGTTGCATAGCGTTCTCCGTCTTTGATGGCAGGTGCTATTCCTTATGGATGTGTTCCGGGCGTGATAGAAGCCTCTGGTCCTCGCAATCTGCGTCTGCGTGGCCCAAATTTTCCAGTGGCAACACTGGTCCCGAGGTTGCCACTGTTTGGGTTGCCTCTGGTGCTTGGAGATGAGCACCTTGTAACGCGGAGAACAACTATAGGAGTGGAGAGGCTTTGTCATCCAGGCTTTGTAGGCGGAACCAGAGGTTGTCCATGTCCCGACGCAGGTCGAATACCAGGCTCTGCACCAGTTCAAGGCCTATTTGCCACTCACATTCCGGGTCAGTGTTGGAACCTGCTCGAGATTGTGGTTGCCGTCACGAATTCTGACTGGCTTCCGGACCATCCATCTGAAATTGGGTGTCGTGAAGCTAGTCTTGAAGTGACTGGGTGGCCGGAGAGTTGGGAGGGGCTAAAGGGCCTGGGTGTGAAATAGATGCAGAATTGGCTAAAGGTCTTGGGTTATTGTTCAGTGAGGCCCTTGAGCAGTCCAAATCCTCCATTCTGTTGGCAAGGGATGTAGGAAGGGGTGGGAGAGATGTGGAAATTTGAATCGACTGCACCAGGGAGGAGGACGAGGTGGCCAAAGAGGAGGAGGATAACAGGGAGGGAGCAAGTGAGGGATGCAGGACCAGGCGAGGTCGGTTTGCCTGGCAGGCTGGTCGGCCTTTGGACTTCCTTCGTAGTCGGGGCATCTTCGGGACAGTGGGAGAGCGAAAACGTGGCAGGAACAGAGAAGGGCAGGACAAATGTAGAGTAGGGAAAGGCTGGGCAGTAAGTCGAGCTCTGAGAAGAAAAAATAGGAAAGAATGAGCCATCTGGACACATTGAAGCAATTGAAATAGGCCGGGCAGCTGGTGAGGTTCCATAAATGGTCACACGCGTAGAGTAAAGGCACAGTGAGGGTGTTGGTCTGTCGAAAGGATGAAAAGGAAAAGTAGGATGCAGTGAGAGTAATGGTGCCATGCCTCGAGCGAGCTGAACTTGAACTGATTAGGTAGTTGTGAGTGAGTGGCACGTGGTCATCACATTGTCGGCACCACATAGTATTGCTCCTGGCTGCTCTGCTTAACGCGTGTTCTGTACTAACAACCCATCCGTGGGAAAGGGAATAAATGCGAAGGAGTACAGACACGTGGGCAGGACTATTGTTTATATATGATTTGCATACGACCATGGAAAAAATACACAGAAATAGTAGTAACAGGCTGGTGCGCTGAAATTCGAGCTTTGTTGTTTCGTGGCCTACAAATTGCACCCAGAGTTCTGCGACATACAATTTGACAATTGGAGTTGTGGACTATTTGATATTTAAGGGCATACGTATGTTACAAATAAGAGCTATTAGATACCAAATTTGTAATTTGATTAAGTAGATATATAGACCATTGTGGCTGTCGGGCTGGCAGACTGAAAATTGTGCTGCCATAGGTTCGTGGACAAAAGCATAAAAAGACTACCAACACCGAATTAGTTTTCTTTAAAACAAAGGCATGGGAGCTTCATTTCGGGTTGTCGGGGTGGTGGGCTGAAAATTGGGCTACTGTTGTCCCATTGCCTACAAATAGCACCGAGAGTTCCACGAAATACAAATTGAGAAGCTGTTTTGTGGACTATTTGAATTTTTGGATTGTGGGTTGTCGGGCTAAAAATTGGTTTTATGTTGTTTCGTGGCCTACAAATAGCACTGAGAGTTCCGTGATATACAAATTGACAAGCGGTATTGCGCACTATTTGAAATTTTGGATTGCGGGTTCTCGGGCCAGGGGGATAAAAATTGGCCTTCTGTTGTTCCGTGGCCTACAAAAATCAAATGTGTAATTTGATGAAGTAGATATATAGAGCATGCACAGAAGCTTCATTCCGGTTTGTCGGGATTGCAGGCTGAAAATTGGGCTTCTGTTGTTCCGTGGCCTACAAATGCCACCAAGAGTTCTGCGATAACAAATTGACATGCTGCTTTGAGGACTAGAATTTTCGAATGACGGGTTCTCGGTCTGGCGGGCTGAAAATTGGGCTTCTATAGTTCCGTGGCCTACAAATAGTCTGTAGAGTTTTGCGATATACAAATTGACAAACAAACTTGTGAACTATTTGAAATTGAAGGCGCTCGTGTCGAACAAGTTTAGCATTCCCGAATTAGTTTTCCTTTTTACATATGCTACCGGAGTAAAAAATAAATAAATAGTACTGACGTCTGTTATGTAGGATGGTGGAGAAAAGTATGAAACAAATATGATTCCCGAATTAGTTTTTTCTTAAAATGTAGCTTCTCGACTTACGCATTTTTGGATCGCGGGTTCTTGGGCTAGGGACCTGAAAAATGCGCTTCTATTCTTCCATGCCCTACAAATAGCACCAGCAGTTCCGCAATATACAAATTGAGAATCAGACTTGCGGAGTATTTGAATTTTAAGGAGCTCGTGTCCCAAAAATTCAACATTTGTGGATTAGTTTTCTTTACATAGGTTTTACATACGCTGGTGGAAAAGAGGGCAAAAAGTATAGTACCGGTGTCTGTTACATAGGGTGGTGGGTAGAAGAATGAAATAAATAACATTCCCGAATTAGTTTTCTTTAAAACAGGGGCTCCTTGACACAAGAAATTGAAATTTATGAAATTATAGGTTCCTGCAGACCATAAACTATACATAGCAAATATATAATTTTTTAAAGTATATGTTTACTTTTATAGATACGAAATATGTACTTTCATAAAGTATGGGGATGAGATTTTATAGAACAACGATGGAGCCCTCATTCCATGTCCTACAAAGAGCAGGCATAGATATGCGGTGTACAAATTGAGAAGCAGGGTTGTAGACTATTTTAATTTTAAGGGCCTTTGTGACAAACATTGTGCAAGACATGTTGCAAAGATGCGATAAATGACAGTCTCTTTATGTTTGATTAGAAAGAAAGTAGTGAACACAATATTACGACATTTATATAAAAAAATAATAAAACGTGTTACATATTGCTGAAAATTTAAAGAAACACACACACACACACACACACACACACACATATAAGTGAAATCTGATATCTGAAATTTGAGTAAGTGATTTATGTCATAGTCCATTCTGAAAATAAAAAATCTAGGAACACATAAAAACATGAGGAAAACTAGCCTTCCCGAATTAGAGCATAGACAAAACCCTCATTCCATACTTAGCTAGTTTTTGGATCGCAGGTTCTCGGGCTGGGGACCCGAAAAGCAGGTTTCTGTTGTTCCATGACCTTCAAATAGCAATGAGAGTTCTGTGATGTAAAAATTGATAATGGGACCTGTGGACTATTTCAATTTCAAGGGGCTCGTGTCCCAAAAATTTAACAGTCGGGAATTACTTTTCTTTACATAGGTTTTACACACGGTGGTGGGAAAATGTAAAAAAATATAGTACCAATGTCTGTTACACATGGTGGTGAACAAGAGGACCAAATAAATAGAATTCCCGCATTAATTTTCTTTAAAACAAGGGGCTCGTGGATACAAGAAATTGGAATGAATCAAACTATAGGTTCGTGGAGAGCATAAATTGTACATAGCAAAAACGTAATTTTTTAAAGTAGATATTTACTTTTATACATACAAAATATGTGCTTTTATAGAGCATGTACGAAGCCCTCATTCTATATAGTGTGACGGAGCCCAGATTACATACTTAAGAAGTTTTTGGAGCGCAGGTTGTCGACCTGGCGGGCTGAAAATTGGAAAAAAATGAAACATGTTACAT